>JAQQSZ010008031.1:0-13153 GCA_028646595.1 Phalanger gymnotis | reverse complement strand
GCCTGGGGCCAGAAGCAACTGCAGCTGTAGTTCTGTGGCTGCCCCACCTCCACTGCCCCCGGGGTGGTGGGCTAACCGCAAACTGCCTGTTCCCAGCAGCTTTTCCCACTAACCTTCTCTGTTGTCCTTGGTGTTTGTGGGTTGAGAAGTCTGGTAACTGCTGCAGCTCACTGATTCAGGGTGCTAGGCCATGCTCCACCCTGCTCCTGGTCTGGTTGGTCCGCGTCGCACACACTGGGCTCTGCTCTGCTCCGCTCCGCTCCCAGTTCTGTGCGGGATAGACCTTACCCAGAGACCATCCATGCTGTCCTGGGCTGGAGCCCTGCTTCTCTCTGCTGTTTTGTGGGTTCTGCAGTTCTAGAATTGGTTCAGAGCCATTTTTTTATAGGTTTTTGGAGGGACTTGGTGGGGAGCTCACACTAGTCCCTGCTTTCCAGCCACCATCTTGGCTCTGCCCTGATACTTTCTTTATAGAAGAATTCACTGCAGGTTCCCCTCAACCAATAAGTTCTTCTAGTGTAGACTGCTGTTTTGTCTTGCAGAATGTGCTGCAGTCAGGTAAAAAAAAAACAGTTATGTTTTCTGCCTGAGACTACCCTGTGCTCTGTAGCTCAGGGCATGGGACCTGTGGTTGGGGAAAAGTATGGAATGAGTAGTAAGAGAGGCTTTGGTGTTGAAAATTTTAAACACTATTAAAATTTTGTCACAGAACAGAGCTGGTTAACAGTTTAACAGTTGGGAAACAATGCTCTTGAATATTTAAATGTATAGTGATATGCTAATGAGAGATAGTCTGGAGGCAAGAGCCAAGAAAACCCTGGGTTCAAATCCCACATTGACACATACTGTCTGTGTGACCCCGGGAAAGTAATTTAACCTCTCAATATTCTTGATAACTTTTTAAAGCCATAAATTGCAGAGAAAGTCCTAACCTATATGGTGGAAGGAATTTCCCAATGAAATTACAAGTCTAGATCCTATCTCTATTTGATATAATAAAATCTGCTTTAAATACATTTTAAGAGCATATTTTTCACTCATTGTAAGACACACCTGCACTAAGGATGGTTATTAATAAATGCCTTGACTTTAGTTATTATTTTAAGGAAAACAAGCCATCATTATATTTCAGGGGACACTGAAAAGTTATCATATTTTGTTCCTTTGGAGTTTCTGGTAATGCTTTGATCTTCTTCAGTTTCTCTAGTTGGGCACTACTTGTTTTGTAGACTGCATTTTGCTGAGAGTGGTTTTGCAGCAATGAGACACTACAAGGTTTGAATCTAACAAATTCCTGGTTACATTCTCACCTTTCTCCATGATTTTGGCATCTAGCATACAGTCTTCCTCGACATTCTTAACAGTCATCATTGCCACCAATTCTGCCACCACTTTCATTGGCCCTGTCAAGCCTTCAAGCTTTCCTCTCATTGACAAACTGAAAAATAATGATCTGTATTCATTGTCTCCACCTCCTTATCATCCACTCATTCTTCAACCGTTTGCTGTATTCTGACTTATATTTGTGCTGTTCTACTGAAATAGTTTTCTTCAGGGCAACTAATATTTGCCTTATCATAAAAACCATGACGTACTTTCTTTTCCTCCTTTCATTCTTCATACCCTCCCTGGGAAATTTGATGTCCTAAAAGTACAAAGCACTGTCTCCTTCTTTATATCTTTCCTCTTTTGACTTCTATGACACTTCTATGACTCAGTGCACACCTCTCCTATCTTTCTAGCTTTTTTGGGGGGGGGGGACCTTTTTAGTTAGTTTCCAGAATTATACCACAGAATCTCAGAGATGGAAGGAATCTCAGAGGCCATTTAATCTTACATGTATTTCAAAAGGAAGTCTTTCTGAATTTATCTGACAAATGGATAACCCATCTGTACTTATAGATCTCCAATGAGGGAGAGCCAGCTACCTCCCAAAAGAAGCCCATTCCATTTATGAACAATTCTATCCTTGAACTTTTTTCATTTATTGAGACAGTCATGGAGAGAAAACCTACTGCATAAAATTTAGAGTACAAGTGAGAAAAGACTTTAATTCATAGTTACAAGCCAAGATAGGGAGAAATATCTGTTAACTCATAGAAAAGGGAATTTCTATGAGACTATTGAGCTTCTAAATATAAGCCATTTCCTGTAAGTACTTATAATATACAGAAAACATCTAGTTATACTATGTTTATAACCAGTCAGCCATTGTTCTTTAGAGTAGTTTGTTGTGTTCTAGGGGAGAAGATTGAGGTTATCTAATCTGCTAGTCTATGTTTGGCACTAGGGGTCTGAGACAGGGTAGGCTCTGTCTTTTGGATGGCTTTGCACAAAGCCTGAGGTAAAAAAGCAAACACGGTGGTTAGATACGACTTTCCTTTAACACTTGTCCAGAAATATAATGATAAACCCTGTCAAAAGGTTTTTGAAGTATAAGCATTTTAAATCTGTGATATCCCCCAATTTGACCATATAGCATCTCTTTGCAGGAGAGAGTGAATTTGCACACTTTATATGGAAATACATGGATCAGGGAGTCATAGATCTGGAAGGGACATCAGAGGCTAACTATACTACCCATCCCTATTTTGCAAATGAGAAAACTGAGGTCCAGGTAAGTTAAGTGACTTGTTCAAGACCTCACAAGTAGTAGACTTTGGAAGCAGGATTTGAACCTAGGTCTTCTGACTTTAGAGGAAGTGCTCTTTTCACTATGTGATATTATTCATCGTAGAGTCAGCAAAGGGTCTATTTAGTTTCCAGCTATAGTAGTGACCTCTCTTTTACCCATGCCAGAATAATTATACATTACACCTGTTCATTCAGGTAGGGTATGAAGACCCTTATCTTTACTCTTCTAGAGATGTATGTGACTCAGTTGTATACCTAGGGGCAAATATGAAAAAAATAGACCACTCTAACATTAGATTGAGACAGTGATGTTATGTGTTTCCCCTACAACTGAACTTTTCAAAGGATCTTTATTGGGGTCTCTTCCCTTGCTGCTGGAAATGTAAGTTTGCACTTGATTCAAAAAATATCCTTTTTTGCTACATGCTGAGGGTCTCGCTGCTCAGGTGCTCCTATGCTTTGATCCCAGGCTGTTTGTGAGCTACATTCCCTTTTGAAAAAGGAAGAGAGGCTAGTTTGGCATTGTCCTTGAAAAGTCATTTTGGCTGTTAGCGATCACTGTCTATGCACTCAAAGAATCCATTCAATAACAACTTACATTTATCTGATATTTTCCTCACAACAACCCTGCGGGGGTAGATAGCACATAAATTTTTATGCTGATTTTTGCAGATGAGGGAACTAAGACTCTCAGAAATTAAGCAATTTTGCCTGCAAATATTTCCACTTCTGGAAGCTTCCCTGTGAGTTAGAATTGTTGGGTTATTGAGTTAGTGCTCTAGGTAGAGATGATTCCCTCAATTATATCAGCTCTCAGAGGAGATGACTATTCCCAAGAAGATGGTGTACTTGAAAGGACTAAAAAAAGCCCAAGACATTTTCTGACTGTCCCGATCATCCAGATCTTATGAGTCACTTGGACAAAACAGGGCTAAGAAAGTAAAATATCTCTTCTAGAGTCTCACAAGGTTGTCTTTACCTCTTGAGAAAATATGAGTATAATGGGTTATTGTTTTATGTTTTTAGTATTTGTTAATATGCACACTTAAATCTTTTGTGTTTTAAAAATTTCTTTTGTGGCAGAAGAAATAGTTATCTCATACTGATATTGTTATGGTAATTAGGGTGGGACTTTTTTTTAACTGTTTTCTTTTTTGAAATGCTGAGGTAGTCAACTACCTTTGATGAGTTTTGCCTTTCAAATGTAATGCAAGAAAAGTGGACTTTTTGTTGTTTTTGGTTTGGAGTACTTTTCAGCACAAAGGAATCTTTGATTGAATGGGGAGTCTTTGAAGACCTGCTTATGTCAAGAGAAGGCCTAAGTCACGTGGGTTTGAGTTGCATGGTTGTCATGCCCTTTGACCCTGAAGAAGTGTATATAAACTCAGAGGTTAACATTTTGCCTTTGGGGGCTCACTCATTGGAAGAGTGTTGGTGTGGAGACTCTGGGTAGCCATTAAGGAACCCCCTAGCTTTGAAAACTCAGATGTTGGTGCTTCTTGCTGATAACTACATATGTATTGTGATTTGGTCAGACAGAGAAAAGCCTGTCTGTTGATCTGTTTGTAATTTCTGTTCATATTTGCTCTGAAGTTCAGGGTGCTGACTTTTTCCCTGAACTAAGTGAATGGCAAAAGTATGTTTAATTAAAGTAAGATTGTTAACCCCTTAAAGTTGCTTTCCTTAGAAAAGCAGATCAAAGAAACTGTGCTAGCAGCCCTTCTGTGTGCTCTTGTTTTGGTCTTTTACCTCGACAGCAGCTGTTGGCAACATTGTTGTTACAGATATATACTTCTAATTTATAGAAAGGACCATATTAATTCTATGTTATACTTTCTAGAAGGGACCATCTTAATTCCTCTTAGGGGAAACATTAGATGTGAGCTATGCTGAGACTTTGTTTAAAATATTTTCTTTAGAATTCTAAGGTGGAGGCATAACATGCCAGACTGTACAAGAAAAACCTAATTTTCTCTCTTTGGGCTCAGGCTACCCTCAGGATGAAAATAGTCTATGTGAGTACAGAGATTAAGCTCTTTTCTGAGAAGGGGTCTCCTAATCTACAGATGACATCATATATATATACATATATGTGTATATGTATATATGCATATACACATACTATTTTTACAGATGTAAGTGTGCCCCAAACAATTTTATTAAGCTTAGCATTAACATATATTTAAGCATATGTATAATAATGTATGTGTCTCCTCCATGGAGGGTATATGCTTATAGAATGATTTCATGACAACATAATGTAGGTATGGACTTATGGAAGACTTTTTTTTTCTAGTCTCCAGATGTCAGCAGTGCTGCAGAAAATATCACATTCTATCTATGATAAGTAAAGCCAGGACTTATAAAAATCTTATCATTAGAATTGAACACAGCATTTGGGTCTGATAGAGGGAGTCTAAATATTGAACTGATTTTATGCATTTCCAGCTGCTTAGAAAACATTGGAAAGAGAAGGGAAAAATCAGAATTGAACTTATGTCAGATCTTAATTGAGGTTTTTGTTGTTTTATTCTGAAATTAAACACTAAAAAGAGTTTCTATACACATGGTAGAATACAAAGAAGATTCTGTATGAGACCACTAATCTCCATTTCATAACACTTGTTTTAAAATAAGTATATACTAAGTTCTACACACTATTGACCTTCATTCTGTCATCTTCTCCACTACCTTTTTAATGTTACTATTGCATCTGTCCCTGCCCCCTACTCCTACCTACTCTCTCCCACTGAATTTAAGGGAATATCATTTAGTGGACAGGATATGGGAATGGATATAAAACTTTTGGAATATTTAGGCTAGAGGGTCCAATGTCTCTTTTCTCTGAATCCTTTGTAATCTATTCACTCCAAATATAAGATACGTCTCAGTCTGTGGCTAGCGTTCCTTATCTTCTGTATCATGAACTTAAATCTAAATTTAAATATTTCCTTATTCCCAAGGTTCCCGTTATCTCTAATTCAGCAGGCAATTCCTCCAATTGGTTAGAATCATGCCCAAAATATCAGCATGGTTTCATCAAGAATGGCTCATGCTAAACTCTCTCTCTTTCTATATATACATACACATGTTTGTATATATACATATGTGTATATGTACATATGTATGCATTTGGAAAAAAGATTTCTAGAAGAATAGATGGAGACAGATGAGGGAGACTTACTTACCTAGGGGGTAGAGCAAATTCTTCATCTACTACAGTTTAGACTATATGCCTCTGAGATCACTTCCAATTAACTCTGAGAGTTTTTGACTCTAGTAACTCTAAAATACAGCATAGTGCTTTGCAAGTAGTAAAAGCTTTATAAATATTTGTAAAATTAAACTGAAATGGTATTGTCCTGTCTACCCCACCCAACCATCCAAAGATACTTTTTGTATGTCTTCCTTATGTTAGTTTTATAGAGTTGATCCAACTTTTTAAAGTTGACATATTAGTGTGAGGAATGAAGTTTAAGATTAAAGTAAATATCACATCATGCATATTTCTATAATGAGTGAACTTTCTGGGATTAATATAATGAATTTTCAGAATTCTGGGAGGCCATCTAGTAAACATGTATTGTAACCTCCTATGGAGCTGATTAATTTTCTATAGTGAGGCTCTTAATTTCCAAAGAGAAATTAGTCCTTACTCCATTTAAGGTGATCTTTACTGTTCCTACCATGTTTCATAGGTTGGAGTGTGTCATAGTATATGCAGCCATTTTCTAGGTATTCTGAGAAGAAAGTTGTGTAAAATGAAGAGAGAAGAGAGCAAATAGCTTTGATAAGCTATTTATTACTACTATTTATCAGTGTTAACAACAGGGAAACATCCTGGTGCACTGGGATATAGGTAGACTTCAGTGTGTGTGTGTGTGTGTGTGTGTGTGTGTGTGTGTGTGTGTGTGTGTGTGTGTGTAATCTCCACACGCCCTTGGCAAAAATCATGCTCACCCTGTAACTAAGATTAACAGATCCAGTTTTCACAGTATAAAAGGAGAAACAGTATAAGTTCACAAGGGAGAATAGATGCAAAGGTGGGACTATTGGAACCATGTTCTTACCAGCTGCTGTCCCTCTGGAAGCCATTACCTTGTGACTCTATATTCGAGACATCTTTGATGCTGATTATCTGACTGGCTGCTTTTCTCACCTTATAGGAGAGGTTATTGAAGAACAGGAACAATGATTGTTCCATAGGGCAATAGGCTGAGATAATTATATAGGATCTTCGACTCAGGGAAATTCCATTTTTGTAGCATCTGGGATGCTATAACTCAACTAGCCCTTTGTATGGGTCTCTATGTGTCTCTGGATCAGCTTTGTAGGACCAAGATAGGGGAAATATATAAAGGATATCTTTGGCTAGTTGGATAGGGTGGGGAGGAAAATGCCACTATCCTGTTCCTACGATGCTAAGAAGTAACAAGCTAATAGGTCTAAACTGAGATCTGGTAAAAACTATGATATGATGTTTGGATTTTTGTCTGAGTGTGTAACTCTGAGATTGCCCCTGTCTTTACTATCTAGGGATAAAGTACGTAAAAAAATGCAGTCTCTACTCATTGGAAATTCTGCATTATCATCTAACACCACAGGCTATAACATACTAAATACATTAGAAAAATGTATTTAGAACTAAGTGCTGTATGTAAGGACTAAAAGTTAAGGTCATGACCATTGAGGGAGATCAATGTGGAGTTCATAGGGCTAAAATGTGAAAATGGATTCAGCACCTTTTTCTTCTTGACTTTCAATGAGTGCTTGTCCTTTCTAAGGAGAATATTTTTGGTTGATTTGGACCTAAGTACTTTGTACCCTTTATTAGCATTATATACCTTCTGGTAAACCATGTGGTGACCTTTGTTTTTGCCATATTTAGAACAAAGGTTGAGTTGGGAAATTCAATTGTATTTGATTCAAAAGGATTTTATTATGCGCCTGCTATGGGCTAAGCGCTGTGCTAGCTGTTGGAGGAACACACATTGTTATTTGCATGTTGTCTCCCCATTAGAACGTGAGTTCCTTAAAGGCAGAGATTTTTTGTTTTGGTCAGCTTTGTTTTTCCAGTGCTTACTTAACACATTGTCTAGAACACAGGAAACATTTAACATTTGCTTGTTGACTGAATGTGTTGTTTGTGGATCAGTGAGATTAGGAACACCTCTATCACTGCCAATCGTGATTGAAGAACTTCACAAGGAAATTGAGTGGTAACATTAACTGTTGAAAATGTTCCCAGTTCATTGGCTGAAACTTCACGTACAGGCTTGATGAATCCATTGATTTCACTGACTCAGATCTGGTTTTGTATTATAAGTGTCCATATCCCATTTAAGTGATTGATAGCTAGCTACATGTATCAACAAGCCTTTGATTTAGTGTCCTTTACTGTGTATAAAAATTGACATGTAAATTTAAAGCAATCATTTCTACATCACTGTTTTTGAAAAAAATCACTGGATTATTGGAAATTCTAGAATTATGAATCTGCTATAAAAACAAATAAAAAGCTTTCTCTTTAATCACCTAGTCTGTGTTTGCCACCTTTTAAGTTGGTCCATATCAATAAAGTTTGTACTTTGGTGAGGATTGTAGTCAGAGTTATCTTCATAAAAAAAAAAACCCAAGGAAACAACAAATATATTATCTCTTCCTCTACTTCTGTAGAAATATAAGCCAACAGAATTATCGATAGAGAAAGTGAAAACTCTTATCTCTCTCCTTTGCTTTCTGTTCTTTTATTTGGAAATGTTTGTAGGTCATTCAAGATATTGTACATGACTGTGCTGGTTCAGTTTGGTCTAAGCATAGTGCCTCTGAGGATTAATTTGTTTATAAGAGAGGGAGCTCATTAGGGCTGATAAGTCTTATGGAGGAATTTATTTCATTAGAAATTAACAAGCTGGGAGATGGACATAAATATTCATCTTGTTTAGAAGTATTTATTTATAGGATAGGTGCTCTTGACTAGCTTGAGGAGCACTTTCAGCTAGCTTTCTTATCTCCCCCTCCCCTTTTCCAATTTAGTACCATTCAATTCATTCAAATCAACTATTGACAGTTCCAGCTTTCAGGGATGCTAGCCTGGGGACATCAGACTTAATGTAACTCCCCATAAATCAATATATTCATTTTTACATTACATAAATTAAAGTAAATTTTGAAATCTGAGAAATTAAGCCAATGCCAAAAACTGCAAAAACTAACATAGGAGAGGTTGATTGGATAAAATGAACCAGATTCTTCTGGTGTACATGCAACTCCTCAAGAATGTCAGATATCTTAGAAGTAGTGCTAATCACTCAATCAGCATTTATTAAATGCTTACTATATATCATGCCCTGTGCTACATGTTGGGGATATAAAAGAAAAGATGAAACAGTCTCTGTTCCCAACAAGTTTGTGTTCCATTGGGAGATACAATCTGTATAAGTAGATGCAGAATAGATAACAAAATAAGTATAAGGTACACAGGGAGGAAGGGCAATAGCATTTGGTGGTTGGGAGAATAGGAAAGACTTCATATAGAAAGCGGCACTTTTTCTGAGTCTTAAAGGAAGTGAAGGATTCTGTGTAAGTGAAGTTCAGGAACAGAGGAACACTAAGCATTACAAAAGTTCTGAATAATATTCTAGTGACCCCCAAAGAATGAATATCTTTTGGAAGTTCATGGCTTATTCTTAAGAAGAAACTATATGTTGGGAAAATCTGGTTCATAGTGTTTGTGGTGCTCCTTCCAAGATGATCTCTCTCATATCCTTTACTCAGATGAGTAGATCAGAATGCTTAGTGCCATGGAACTAGCAACAATGAAGAGAAGTATCAAAAACAGCAAATTTCAGTTTGAGGTAAGGCAAAACTTTCAGTTATTGGGCAATGGGTTCCCCTAACTAGAGGTTCTCAAGGGCTGGATGACCACTTGTCCAGCATGTTATAGAGAGGATTCTTGCTCAAGTATGATTTAGATTAGGTAACCTTTGAAATCCCACCTAACTCTGAGATTCTGTGATAGCCAGCCAGATAGTTCTGATATAGCTCTTGAAAACCTGATCACTCACACCTCACCCATTCCATCTCTAGTGACTGGCTGGTCGTCCTCAGTACATTGATAAGCTTCGGTGATTTTTTCCCTCTTGCATATCCCAATAATGAGTTTTGATCTCTGTCAATCTTTGCTTTTTGCATCAGTGTATGCTGCTGTACATCCATACCTCTGTAGAAGAGAATGGAAAAAAATATTAACCACCTATTATTTGGCAAGCACTGTGCCTTATAAATATAGAATTTCATCCTCACAACAACCCTGCAAAGTATGTGCTGTTATTATTATTCTTATTTTACAATTGGGGAAACTGAGGCAAATAGCAGTTAAGTGGTTGCCCAGGGTCACACAGCTAGTAAGTGTCTGAGACTAGATTTGAACTAAAGTCTTCCCGACTCTAGGCGTTAACATTCTATTCACCCAGACACCTAGCTATCCACAGGATAATTGATATAAAATTTAGAGTTCAAGGTTGAGTGACTGAGCACTTCATTTTCTCTATTCCAGATGAACCAAAATTATAATCTAGGTTGCTTCACTCACATTTTCTATGCTTCACCTTTTCTTCTCCCTAGTGTTTGGACTTGTTACCTTGATTTACTGTGTTAACATTGCTCCTGCTCACCCTCATTCCAGAAAACTAGAAAAATTTTGTCATACTTTTCTTTGCCATCTCTGTGTCCTACATTCCTAGACTATCTTTTCCATGTGATTCCACAAAAGCAGCTTCAAGTTGGCCACCATCTTGCATTCCTAGACAACCTTTCCCAAATATCTCAATGAAGAGGACTTCCAATTGGTGGAAGTATCTCTCTGATGGAAGTTGAAAATGAATATGGTCATTTGGGTACTCTTATGATATTTGTTTGATCATGAAAGAATCAATAAATACAACAGTAACAGATATGTCATTGGTTAGGTGAAGGGAAGTTGATAGCACCCCCATCCCTAATCTAGTAGTTCAAAGCAATCTTCCTCCCTTAAAAGCTGTCAAGGAAGGGAGTGAAAAATTGGCTGCTTTTGTATTGTACACAGACTCAATTCTGGCACAACCTCATTTGATTCAGCAGTTCTTCTAGTTCCAAAGCCAATTAGATGACTTTTTTCTTCTTATTGCATGACTCTAGCACCTCAGTCACTCACAGCTGGAAACTGGCTCCCCAGTGTTCTGATTGTGAGATTTGAACCAGGCCAAGTACTATCTGGTACATGTTTTGTCTAGCCCATTAGAAAAAGCAAACCCAAGCATGTTCTAAGAACTAAGGACTGGCCTTATTTGCCTGGCTGCCATTGTGTGACAATTCTATGATACTTCTCTCCTACTTCATTTCCCTTCTCTTTCTAACTGTTTTGGATATGTAAATGTGACTACTAGAAAAACAAGACGATATTTACCCAGAGAGTGAATTATATTATAACTCTTGTTATTTTTATGCCTTGCCCAAGACACTGTATCAATCCTATTTAGAATCAGAGTATCTCTTAGAACAATAGAGAAATGTGTTGGAAATGAGGGTGGAGAGGATGGGGTGCAGTTGTAATATTAAATGCAATGTTGTTACTTTGATAATATCTGTAACCAGCCAACATACTTAAGCAAAATGGAATAATTTGCATTAGTTGTATTGATCTTTTGATCCAGGTTCTTTTTAAAAAAAATTTATTTTTAGTTTTCAACATTCATTTCCACAGATTTTGAGTTACAAATTTCTCCCCATTTCTCCCCTCCCCTACCCCAACATGTCATGTATTCTGATTGTCCCTTTCCCCAATCTGCCCCCTCTTCTGTTACCCCACACTCCTCATCCCCTTTCCCCTTACTTTCTTGTAGGGTAAGATAGATTTCTATACCTCATTGCCTGTATATCCTATTTCCTAGTTGCATTCCCAGTGAAAACAATTAAAAAAACTTTTTAACATTTGTTTTTAGAATTTTGAGTTCCAATTTCTCTCCCCTCTTCCCCACCCACCCTCCTTGAGATGGCAAGCAATTCAATATAGGTTATACATGTATCATTATGCAAAACTCTTCCACAAGTCATTTTGTGTAAGACTAACGGTATTTCCCTCCATCCTATCCTGTCCCCCTTCATTCAGTTTTCTCCTTTGACCCTGTCCCTTTTCAAAAGTGTTTGCTTTTGACTACCTCCTCCCCCAATCTGCCCTCCCTACTATCATCCCCCCCTACCTTATCCCTTTCTCCTCTTACTTTTCCTGTAGGGTAAGATACCCAATTGAGTGTGTATGTTATTCCATCCTTCAGCCAAATCTGATTAGAGCAAAATTCACACATTCCATTTCACCTACTCCCTCTTCCCTTCCATTATAACAGCTTTTTCTTGCCACTTTTATGTGAGATAATTTACCCAGTTCTATCTCTCCCTTTCTCTTTCTCCCAATATATTCCTGTCATACCCCTTAATTTTATTTTTTATATATACCATCCCTTCATATTCAACTCACCCTGTGCCCTCTCTCTCTCTCTCTCTCTCTCTCTCTCTCTCTCTCTCTCTCTCTCTCTCTCTATATATATATATATATATATATATATATGATCTCATGAGTGACAAATATCATCTTTCCATGTAGGAATGTAAACGAAACAGTTCAACTTTGGTAAGTCTCTTATGATTTCTCTTTCCTGTTTATGTTTTCATGCTTCTCTTGATTCTTGTATTCAAAAGTCAAATTTTGTATTCAACTCTGTTTTTATTTTGTCAAGAATGCTTGAAAGTAGGGGCAGCTAGGTGGCGCAGCGAGTAGAGCACCAGGCCTGGAGTCAGGAGGACCTGAATTCAAATCCAACCTCAGACACTTGACACATGTACTTGCTGTGTGACCTTGGGCAAGTCACTTAACCTTAATTGTCCTGCCCCCTCTCAAATGCTTGAAAGTCCTCTATTTTATTGAAAATCCATATTTTGCCCTGAAGTAATATACTCAGTTTTGCTGGTTTTAATCCTAGCTCCTTTGACGTCTAGAATATCATATTCCAAGCCCTTCAATCCCTTAATGTAGAAACTGCTAGAGCTTGGGTTATCCTGACTGAGTTTCTACCATACTCAAATTGTTTCTTTCTCTCTGCTTCCAATATTTTATCCTAGGTCTGGGAACTCTGGAATTTGACTACAATAGTCCTAGGAGTTTTCTTTTTGGGATCTTTTTTCAAGAGGCAATCAGTAGATTTTTTTTCAATTTCTATTTTATCCTCTGGTTCTAGAATATTAGGGCAGTTTTCCTTGATAATTTCTTGAAAGATGATGTCTAGGCTCTTTTTCTGATCATGGCTTTCAGGTAGTCCAATAATTTTTAAATTATCTCTCCTGGATCTATTCTCTGGGTCAGTGGTTTTTCCAATGAGATATTTCACATCGTCTTCCATTTTTCATTCTTTTGGTTCTGTTTTTTTTTTGATTTATCATAAAATCACTAGCTTCCACTTGTTCCATTCTAATTTTTAAGGTGGTA
>JAQQSZ010008030.1:0-13153 GCA_028646595.1 Phalanger gymnotis | reverse complement strand
TCCAGGTCAAGGAGAAAATACTACAAGCAGCCAGAAAGAAACAATTTGAGTATTGTGGAAACACAATCAGAATAACCCAAAATCTAGCAGCTTCTACACTAAGAGATCAAAGGGCTTAGAATACGATATTCTGGAGGTCAATGGAGCTAGGATTAAAACCAAGAATCACCTACCCAGCAAAACTAAGTATCATGCTCCAAGGCAAAATATGGATTTTCAATAAAATAGAGGAATTTCAAGCTTTCTCAGTGAAAAAACCAGGGCTGAATAGAAAATTTGACTTTCAAACAAGAATCAAGAGAAGCATGAAAAGGTAATCAAGAAAAAGAACAAGAAAAAGAATCGCAAGTGACTTACTAAAGTTGAACTGTTCTGTTTACATTGCTACATGGCAAGATGATGGGTACGATCATCAGACCTCAGTATTAGGGTAGCTGAAGGGAATATTCATGTATGTATGTGTGTGTGTGTGTGTGTGTGTGTGTGTGTGTAGATATGTATATATATATGTGTGTGTGTGTGTTTATATACATATATATATATATATATATACAGAGAGAGAGAGAGAGAGAGAGAGAGAGAGAGAGAGAGAGAGAGAGAGAGGAGAGAGAGAGCAGGCACAGGGTGAGTTGAAGATGAATAAGGGATGAGAAAGGAATATGTTGAGAGAGGGAGATCGGGAGAGATAGAATAGGGTAAATTATCATGCGTAAAAGTGGCAAGAAAAAGCAGTTCTGTAGAAAGAGAAGAGAAGGCAGGTGAGGGGGAATGAGTGTATCTTGCCCTCATCAGATTTGACCTGAAGAAGGAATACCATACATACTCAATTGGGTATCTTACCCCACAGGAAAGAAGGAGGAAGAAGATAAAAAAGGGGGGATGATAGAAGGAAGGGCAGATGGGGGTGGAGGTAATCAAAAACAAACACTTTTGAAAAGGGACAAGGTCAAGGTGGAAAATTCAATAAAGGAGGATAGGTTAGGAAGAAGCAAAATATAGTTCGTCTTTCACAACATGAGTGTTGTAGAAGGGTTATACATAATGATACATATGTGGCCCATGTTGAATTGCTTGACTTCTTAGGGAGGGTGGGTGGGAAGGGAAGAGGGGAGAGAATTTAGAACTCAAAGTTTTAAAAAATAGATCTTCAAAAATAAAAACAAAAAAGTTTTTGCATGAAACTAGAAAATAAGATATACAAGCAATGGGGTGTTGAAATTTATCTTGCCCTACAAGAAAGAAAAAGAGAATGGGAGTGGAGTGGGATGACAAAAGGGAGGGCTGACTGGGGAACAGGACAACCAGAATATATTCCATCTTGGAGTTGGGGGGAGGGTAGAAATGGGGAGAAAAATTGTAATTCAAACTCCTGTGAAAATCAACGCTGAAAACTAAATGTATTAAATAATAAAAAAAAAATTAAAATTAAAAAAGCCCCCCAGCTTGTAAACCTGAATGTTGGGACTTTGTTAAGCCCTGGTTTAACAAATCTGCATTGAGATTCAAATCAGAAAAGGTCTGTCTGTTGATGTTTGTAATTTGTTTGTATTTGCTCTGAAGTTCAGGGTGCTGGCTTTCTCCCCTGAACTAAATGAATGATATTTGTATGTTGGATTGAAATAAGATTGTTAACCCCTTAATGTTACTTTCCTTAGTAAAGCAGATCAAAGAACCTATGCTGGCAGTGCTCTTGTTGTTGGGCTTGTGCTGGTCTTTCACGCCCCACAACAGCTGCCAGCTGCAGTGTTGCAACACCTATTTCCATTCATTTGCATCTTTGTTCTTCCTTATCCCCGAAGGGCACTTTCTCCTAACCTCTGTCTTCCTTACTGGACCTCTGATTTACTTTCAAAACCAAGTTTTCATCAACACAATCAACATGATACTCTCCCTGATCCACCCCCTCCAATGCTATTGCCAACCATCATTAATTAACTTATATTTATTTTGCATTTTTTTCTGTAAACCCGTATTGTCAGTTACTCAGTCAGCAAGCACAGATTAAGTATCTACATACTGCCAGGCATTGTGCTACATGCTGTGGATACTAATAAAGACAAAAGAATTGTACCTGCCTTCAAGAAGCTCATATTCAATATACAAAAAGCAAACAAACAAACAAAATACTCACCCAAGTATAAACAGATCTGATATATACAAGGTACATGGGGGATAAACTAGAAGAGAAGACTTTAGCAAGCATGGGCCAACGAGGGTAGAGAGGTGAGGAAAGGCTTATTTTAGGTAGGATTTTAGCTGAGTCTTAAAGAAAGCCAGGAGGTAGAAGTGAGGAAGGAGAATATTTAAGACACAGTTAACAGTAAAAATGTAAAGACTGGTGAGATTGAGTGTTATGGATGAAATTATAATTGCAGGTAAGCCCACATTATTATCATAGAGATGAGTAAAGTGTAAGAAGAATAGAAAGGTAGGCAGTTACCAGTTCCTGACAGCTTTAAAAGACAAACAGAAGATTTATACTGGATCCAAGAGGTAACAGGGAACCACAGCTGTTTATTGGGTGGGGCAGGTGTTGGGAGCGACAAACGTAGATCTTAACTTTATAAATATCATTATGGTAGCTTAGTGGAGTCTAAGGAGGAAGTTGAAGCAAGTGAACAACTTCAAAGCTTCTGCAGAAGCCTGGACATAAGTGGTGAGGGCCTCAATTGTTCTGATATCTGTGTAAGATATCAGGGGACACAGATATGTTATGAATTAGGAATGACAACACTTGTGCACGTGGGGTGATTGCAAGTGAGGAGTTGAGGATGAGGGGTTTTGTAAGTTTGGTGGAACCTTCAACAGTAATCCAGTCCTGGAATATTAAGTGTATGATTTTTGAAGCCTCTGTTTCTTATGATTTTTGCGAGACTTTCAGACATGTCGGTTCTTTCCTGAAATCACTCTTCCTTCCTACCTGTAGAAACTACCTTTCCTAGGAATGAGTCATCTGCATTGTTACTGCTTCTTACTCAAATCAAACGACCACCTTTTCCATCTAAATTAGTACTAAATATACATATGTGTTAGTTGCTATTCCTATAACCTCCTCTGTTCTTTCTCATGTCTCTTTCAGTTAATTCAAAATATATCATAGCCACCTATCTAGATTAGAACCTGAATTCTTTACCTATGTTATATTGACAACCCTGAGGCATCTATGGATAGATTTCAGAAGATCTTTGGACTTGCATGATTTACATCTTTTTTCTTAGTAACTTCTAACTGAAAGTTGAAATATCTTTCTTCTTTAAAATTAATTTATTTTTAGTTTTCAACATTCACTTCCATAAGATTTTGAGCTTTAAATTTTCTCAACCTCTCTCCCTTCCCCCCCTCCCCAAGACAGCATGCAATCTGATACAGGTTCTACATATAAATTCATATTAAACATATTTTCACATTAGTCATGCTGCAAAGAAGTATTAGAACCGATGGGAGGAACTACGAGAAAGAAGAAATAAAACCGTAAAAAGAGAGCAAATAGTATACTTCCATCTACATTCAGATGCCAAAGCCCTTTCTCTGGATTTCTATCATGAGTCTTTTGTCTTAGATCCTTGTATTGCTGAGAAGAGCTAAGTATATCAAAGTTATATCAATATCAATGTGTCTGTTACTTTGTACAGTGTTCCCCTTTTTCTGCTCACTTCACTCAGCTTCAGTTCCTGTGAGTCTTCCCAGGTTTTTCTGAAGTCCTCCTGCTCATTATTTCTTATGAAACAATAGTGTTCCATTATATTCATATACCTCAACTTGTTCAGTCTTTCCCCAGTTGATGGGCATCCCCTCAATTTCCAATTCTTTGCCACCACAAAAATGGCTGCTATCAATATTTTTGTATATGTGGGTCCTTTTCCCATTTTTATGATCTCTTTGGGATACATACCAAGGAGTAGTTTTGCTTAGAATATCTTTCAATTATGAATGCAGGTAACAAAATATTAACGGGTCCATAGGTTTCACCAGATGACCAAAGGGGGGCCATAACACGAAAAAAGTAAAGAACATCAGATCTGAGGATTATGGAAGAGGGTCCCACATCCTCTTCCTCCCACGTGTGGTGAATATGTATGGAGCCTCAACTCACAACTCTGAAACTGAAAGACCCTTGTTATCTTCTAGAGCTCTCATTGCACTGCTAGTGGGTAGGGTGTTCCTGCTGGGCCTACTCTTTGATGGACATGGAATCCTTTTCATTTGGTCTGCTTCTCTTTTCTCTCAGTCTCCACTGGCCTATTGCCCTGCTGGTTTTGCATCTTTCTTCTGGATGTATCTTCCTAAGTTTATCTCTTAAGGGTGATTCAAGCCAATTCAATTTCAGTCTAATATAGTATCTAGAAGCTTTCCCAATAGTGGTAGACTGATGGCTCTTAAGTTACAATCATCATATCCAGTAAACCAAACTCAGGGAAATTAGCCTTAGGAGATTAGTTTTTGCTTTTTGAATGCTATGCAAGGGTCACTGATAAAATCTTTCTCTTAGAAATAACTATGGAATCAAAGACTGATAATTTTACACATTTCCAAAATCTTTTCTTACTTAATGAATTTTAGCCAGGATATAAGGAAGGCTAATGAGGCAAGGTCAATGGTCTCCACCTACCCAGCCTAAAGTCCTGGCTTAATTATATATATCCATCAGTAGCAAAGTCTTAATGTTCAAAAACATAACAAAACATATACTTTGGTCTCCCTACAGAAGTTATTATCAAAGATAACTTGTACTGGAGAATCAGCACAAAAGACATCCTTGAGGACATGAAAAATCAGAAATGGAAGTGGAGTGCATACACAATGAGATTGGGAATAGATGATGCCTAGGCCAAGGGCTGTATTGATATTCTCAAGATAATTAAAAGCATCAGAGGAAGTTGACCAGTATGCCAGAGGATTCCTGCATGGAAAATTTATAGAAATGCATATAAGAAAATCACACAGAATGAGAGGGTGTGTAGGCATTATGATATGCACTAAACAATAGCAATCACCTGAATTCACTCACAGATCTCACAAAATTAGTCTTAAAAAGCCTTGTTTAAATCCTAAACTTTCATGTTCCTAAAGGGTAGATTTCTGTCCTGTAAGTATGAAAAGTACTGAATAGACTTCATAACATATACTCACTATGGAACAAGCTATACATTAGTAATCAGCCAGCTATTCTCTAAAAGTAATGGCCACTTTGGAAAATTACATTATGTCTTAGAGGTCATGAAAGAACCATCTATGTACTATGTAATATGTATAATATACTATAGTATGTTGAAATGATAAAGAATATACCCAAGCTCCATAGGTCACTTAATATTCAGTAATAAATTTCGGGGTCTTTTTTATCTTACTTTTTGTTTTTTTTTAATTGACAGAAAAGTTCAATTTCTCTTCCACCCTCCCTCCCTTCCTTCCTTCCTTGCTTTCTTTTTCACTGCCTGCATCATTTCCTCTCTTCCTCTCATTCTTTCTTTTCCTTCTTTCCCTCCCTCCTTCCTTCCTTCCTTTTTACCTACCTTCCTTCCTTCCTTCCTTCCTTCCTTCCTTCCTTCCTTCCTTCCTTCCTTCCTTCCTTCCTTCTTTCCAGGGAATGAAGTTGTCTGGGGAGATTTTTCAACAAAGAAATCCTGAGATCTATCAGAAAATTTTGAAAAGCATACATGCATACATACATGTTCTACTTCCTTATCCCAAAGCTCCAGACAGTCATCTCTCATATGCATCAGTGTTTTCAAGCTACCCAGAAGTCTTTATGCTCTTTATGAGATTGTAACAAATGTGCCCAATTTTATTTCTTTCACTGCTTTTATTTTCCAGCTATGAATGTAGCTACCTTTTATGAAGAGATATGTTTCACTGATGCATTTTATAAGGTCAGCTAGATGCTTTTATATGTGATACTCACAGAAAGTCTCATTTGTCAATTTTTTTTAATTACAAATGCGTCAACCCTGTTCTGTATTTCTATTGAATAGTATGCTGTTCCACAGGTTGTAACTGCACTAGGCAATGGTTCAAGCTTCGAGGGATTAAATCAGTCACAACAAATTATGCTATTCACCTTATTATGTTTGCCTTCATATGACAGCAGCAAAACATGAATGGGGTACCCATAACTAAGGACAAAGTAAAGGAAATTGGAAAAAAAGAGGGGAAATCACATATGGACACTATTCTGGAGGCATTATCATCTTTTACAATTCAATGTTTAGATACTTTAGGAATTTCTTGCTTCGCGTTATTTTTAAGTGGACGTATTTCTACTATTTCTTGTCCCAACTCTTAATTTTTTATGACTTTGGACTGTCTTATGGATGCATCATTTAGGTCTTTCTCTTAATAGGCTTATGCTGAAATGAGAACTACTAGACTATGACTCCCACCCAAAATGCTATCTCAAAAGCTATATGCTTTTCATAAATAATATATTTATTATTTAGTGTTTTCATGACTTACCTCACAGGAACATTAAGACACAGACCTATATCCTTATCTTCATTATTTTGGCAGTTCTTGAGCCTCTCATTGTCAAGATAAACCTTTATACTTTGCGTGTGTAAAGATCTTTTTAGGTTTAAATTAAATGATTGACATATCATGTATATTAATAAATCTTGATATACAATACATATAATATAATATATTAATAAATCTTCACAATAAAAATAGATATGTTCTTAAAAAATCAGCTACAAATCTAATCCTTTTCATTTGATTTTGACACCACTCAATCTTTTTTTACAGGAGTCAGCAAGCAATAATAGAAACAAAGGACACAGGAACCTGAAACATAGTGAATAATGGCATGTGTCAGATTTACAGTTCAAGACCTCAAAAACAGAATGTTAGCTATATCACTGAAGTTTAGTCTACCTAGTCATGTACTCACCTCTTAATTAAAATAACAAGCGCTTATTCATTCTTAGTATTCTTAAGATCTCAGAACATATAGGGAACTTTAAGAATATTTAGTCGAGTCCTCTCATGTTAACATATCACAGACTTGGAGCTAGAACAGTTCTAAGAAGCAATATAGTCCAAACCTCTCATTTTACAGATGAGAAAACCAGAGCCCAGTGAGGCTAATGTTGTGGAGCCAGAATTTGAATCCAGGTCCTTCGACTCTTTCAACGGCCCCACATTTCCTATCTTAAAGCCCTTTGGGAAGTGATTAAGTACAACATTTCAAGTCGGGAAATTCCTTCACAAATATCATCCAGGGTGTCCAAATTATTTCCACTTCATTATTTTGGCAATGAATATTGCTCCAATATGTAATAATATAGGGACTGTCATCTGTGCCACAGGAATGCTTTTTTTCTCCCTTACAGATGATTGGGTTGGTAACACTATTTAGTCTCATACATTTTGATTTTTTTTCCCTGATTCCACCTCTCTCAACCTAATTTGAAGACGAATCTGAGACCTGTGGCCAAAAATTTAGTCTTTTTTTTCCAGTCTATAAAATTGAAATAACAAATAACAAACCTCAGACGTCCTATGGAAATTCCTCATGACACACTAACAATTGAATTGGTAGTTTTCCATGTGCACTCAAATGATCACATATATTATACTTTATTATTTATGACATGATGATGATATAATATTATGGTGGTGTTAATATGATAATATAATAATATCTTATATGACAAAATATAAACATATTATAGTCATGTTTAAATGTTGTAACCACCACAGTAGAATATTAGATGCTTAAGGGCAGGGACTTTGTTCTGTTTTGTCCTGCTTTTTCCACACTTATTGTGCCTTGCTAATACAAGGTGGCTTAATGAATTTTTTACTGGAGTAATCTGGTTAGACTTCTCCCATTAAGATTTGAATTTCCTTTGGGAAGGAACTGTCTTACTTTGTCTTTCTATCCTAACACTTACCACAGTGCCTGGTACGTAGCAAATACCTATTGGTGTGTATTTGGTAGGATTCTATTAGATGGTCATTCAAATTGACAAAACGGTGACGTTTAAAGAACAGAATATTGACTTGGCTTTTTTTTTCTTTCTAGCATAAGCCAAAAAATAAAACTGAACTCCCTTTTTAAGCTTAAGCAAGTACAAAAATTATTTGACAATGCAGAGAAAACAGCTGAGGAAAAAAAAACAATAAAATACACTTCTGTTAACTGTCTCTGACAAACACCATGTCTAAAGGCTACAATTACTTAGTTTCATTAGTTGTAAAAGAAGTTATTTTAGAATAAGTTTTATCTCTCATTCCTCACAGGACTCAGACTTCTTTACTCCTTTTATATACTCTGACAAACATTAGTAAGACAATGTTGGGCCTGACACTTTGCAAGATTTTATTACACTAAGCAGACATGAAGGTTGAAAATACCATAAATATTAATCAGGGTTTAATGAACAGTGGGAGGCCTCCACGCATCAACCTGTACTAGGGGAAACTTTGAATTAAACAGACCACTTCCTACCCTATAAATCACTGGTGAAAGCTTGAAGGTACTTGGATGCCATTGCTTATGCTGCTAGATCCCAAGTCACGAAACAGTCTAGGTGTAAAAATAGACATCATTTTATCACCCCACATGGAGCTTCTGCATTTTTAACCAGGCCATTTTTTTGTTCTTTTTAAATTTTAATTACTTCTGAAAGATTCAGAATTAATACCTCAGAAGAATCAAGGCCCTCACTTTTTTCCCTGCAGAGAAAATCAGCACAGGTTAAATTGATGAAAGCTTGCCTCACATTGTCTCATTACTAAACATATAATGATAATCTAAATGGACAATCTACCTCAAATTTGAGAGCTGAGTCCAGCAGTCAATGATTGATTGACTTATTGCATTTATTAAATATGTCCATTGCTAGTTTGGCCTCAAGGCACATTTACTACGTAGAACAGAAAAAGACAATGCTTCCCACCATAGTTTGTTATTTCATAAGCAACACCAGCTGTATGTTCTTGCACACGTATAGACACATAGGGCCTCAAAGAGTGTGCAGATGAAAAAAAACTCATAAAAGAAGTGACACTCATTTCATACAAAATAGTCTTATAGTAATACTTATAATACACAAAGATGTAGAATTAATCTAGGAGGTTCAATCAACTTATTCTTCATTGTTCAGTTACAACATTCAAGTCCTTAGCTTCTATAGCCAACCCCTTGACTACTATAGCAATATTTGCTGTTGGCTATATGCTGAAATATCAATTGATTATACATGCATCACAGATTTATTTTTAAGATTATAATATTTTAAAAAATTCACAGAAACCACTGCCATCTTCAAAGATATGGTGGTGGTGGGGGATCTTAACAAAGCAAGTTGTTGTAAATGAATATAGAATATAATGAAATGAAGGAAAGAATGAATAGAACACATTTATTAAATGTCTACTGTATACCAGGTATTGAGGATATAAATACAAAAGTTAGCCCTTGCTTCAAATAAGGGGAGATGACCCATGAAGGAGAGTGGTAGTTAGGGGATGGATTTATGACTTAGACAGATTTAAGAAATGGCAAAAAGGAGTTATAGGTCAGTCTATTGCCTCATTCCCCCCCCCCCAAAATGGTATTATTAATTTGATTAGAGTTTCTAGAGCAAAAGGGAGCAAGTAGAAATAGTAGCAAGAGAAGGAAGCTACATTTGACATGGCAGCTCAAATAGTAAAACGTCCAGAATAGATGCTAGGATGGAAAATAAAGCATAATCTGCAGGAGGCTGATAACTTTGCTCTAATCAAACAGAATAACTCAACCTCAGGGTAACATTGCAAACAAGATTAGATTAACTCTCCTAGAGAAAGCAAGAATGGTCTCTGGATGTCAAGTCCAGAGAATGGATAGTTTTTTAATATAAATTCTATTGGTCCTTCATTTATTAAATTAAGCAGCTAAAAAGACCTTTTAAATAAATGATCATTTCTTCTATAGTGAAGTTCTTTTGCTAGCACAAAGCCTCATGGGTTTATGTTCAAGGAAATCACTGTGATTGTTCTATACCATGTTAAAAATGTGTTACTCCTGGGGGCAGAGCCAAGAAAGCAGTAACTTGCTTAAGCTCTCCCCCAAATCCCTCCAACCACCTGTAAAAAATGGCTCTGAACAAATTCTAGAGCTGCAGAGCCCACAAAATAGCAAAGGGAAGAAGGTCTCCAGCACAAGATAACCTTGATGGTCGCTGGGAATGGTGTATTGCATGGTGCTAGGAGCAGAGTGCAGCCCAGCATTGGCCCCACCAGGACAGACCAGACTGAGAGTCAGCCGGCACAGGCCTTATGGCCATGAATCATTGAACTGTGTCAGTTACCAGACTTCTCAATCCAAAAATGGCAAAGACCACAGAACAGGTTAGTGGGAAAACTGCTGAATCAGGTTAGAATGCAGTCAGGCCATAGCCATGGAGGTGGCAAAGGTGGCAAGTCAGTGGTGGCAGCAGTGGAAGGAAGCTCCTGAGGCTACTTCCAGAGCTCCACTGTCAGCTGCTTCTGGAGGCCCTGGCTCACATGGTGGGAAGAATCAAGTGGTGGCTAATCAGAGTGGGAGTGCAAGGAGTGCTTTTCTGCCACAGAGGCAGGTTCTCTTGCTGCGCCCTGCTTGGATCTGCTTCACAATACTGGTTGGTTGTTCTTGGGGGAGAAGGACCACTAATGTGGCAGAGCTTATGCTGATAGTGGAGTAGAAGTAGTTCTGAAAACAGCAGTGCAGCCCCTAAAGCTTGGGACAAAGCACTCTCTACTCTACAAGCAGTGATACCCTGACAAAAAGCTCAAAGGTCAAGCAGTTGGATGGGAACATGGCCAGACAATGAAAATGGACACAGACTCAAACTAAGAATCTTTTTTGCTGACAAAGATGATCAAAACACAACAAGAAGAAGTCAGCAAAGTCAAATAACCTACATCGAAGGCCTCCAGGAAAAAATAGGAATAGGTCTCAGGCTACGGAAGAGCTCAAAAAGGATTGGGAAAAGCAAATAAGAGAAGTAGAGGAAAACTTGGGAAGAGAAATGAGACAGTTGCAAGAAAACCATGAAAAACAAGTCAATGACTTGCTAAAGGAGACCCCAAAAATACTGAAGAAAATAACATCTTAAAGAATTGACTAACTCAAATGTTAAAAGAGCTCCAAAAAGCCAATGAGGAGAAGAATGCCTTGAAAGGCAGAATTAGACAAATGAAAAAGGAGGTCCAAAAGACCACTGAAGAAAATACCACCTAAAAAAGTAGATTTGAGCAAGTGGAAGTTAGTGACTTTATAAGAAATCAAGATATTATAAAACAGAACCAAAGGAATGAAAAAGTGGAAGACAATGTGAAGTCTCTCATTGGAAAAGCCACTGGCCTGGAGAATAGATCCAGCAGAGATAATTTTAAAATTATTGGACTACCTGAAAGCCACGATCAACAAAAGCACTGAGATAACATCTTTAAAGAAATTATCAAGGAAAACTGCTTTGATATTCTAGAAGCAAAGGATAAAATGGAAATTGAAAGAATCCAATCACCTCTTGAAAAAGATCCCCAGGGTGGCTGGAAAGCAGGGACTTGCCTAGGGCTCTCCTCCAGGACCCGCCAAAAACCTATAAAAATGGCTCTGAACAAATTCTAGAACTGTAGAACCCACGGAATAGCAGAGGGAAGCAGGGATCCAGCCCAGGACAGCCTGGATGTTTGCTGGGTCAGGTCTATCTCAGTGAGCTGGTAGTAGAGCGGAGCAGAGCCCAGTGTGGGCTATGCATGGCCAAGCCAGACC
This sequence comes from Phalanger gymnotis, assembly GCA_028646595.1. NCBI lineage: Eukaryota > Metazoa > Chordata > Mammalia > Diprotodontia > Phalangeridae > Phalanger > Phalanger gymnotis. Next base: position 1,413 of record JAQQSZ010008030.1, on the reverse strand, counting down.
GGGAACGGGGCAGAACAGGCCCTAGTGCCATGAATCTGTGAGCTGTCAAAGTTACCAGACTTCTCAACCCACAAACACCAAAGACAACCAGGAAGGTAAGTGAGAAATAACTCCTTGGACAAAGTGAAAGGAGTTTGTTGTTTGGCCACTACCCTGGACACAGTGGAGGTGGTGCAGCTACGAACTACAGCTGCAGTTGCTTCCAGCCCCAGCCCCACCTGCTGGGAGGAAATAAGAGGTGGATCAGAGCGGGAGTGTAGAGCCTGCTCAGACCTGAATCGTGGTCAGGGTTTGTGGTTCTTGGGCAAGGAGGAGAACTGGTATGGCAGAGCTTGCTGCGTAGAACTAGCTCTGAAAACAACAGCACAGCCCCTCAAGCTTGGGACAAAATACTCTATGCTATATAAGCAGTCATACCCAGATGAAAAACTTGATAGTCAAGTAGTTGGATAGGAACATGGCCAAGCAGAGAAAACAGCCTCAGATTCAGACACAAAATTTGGAATCTTTCTTTGGTGACAAAGAAGACCAAAACATACAGCCAGAAGAATGCAACAAAGTCAAAGAGCTTACATCAAAAGCCTCCAAGAAAAACATGAACTGGTCTCAGTCCATGGAAGAGCTCCAAAAGGATTTGGAAAAGCAACTTAGAGAAATAGAGGAAAACTTTGGAAGAGGAATGAAAATGATGCAAGAAAACCATGAAAAACAAGTCAGTGACTTGCTAAAGGAGACCCAAAAAATACTGAAGAAAATAAGACCTTAAAAAATAGACTAACTCAAATGGCAAAAGAGCTCCAAAAAGTCCATGAGGAGAAGAATGCCTTGAAAGGCAGAGTTGCCCAAATGGAAAAGGAGATCCAAAAGAACAATGAAAAAAAACTACTACATTTTTTTTTAAATTTAATATATTTAGTTTTCAGCATTGGTTTTCACAAGAGTTTGAATTACACATTTTCTCCCCATTTCTACCCTCCCCCCTACTCAAAGATGGCATATATTCTGGTTTCCCTGTTCCTCCGTCATCCCTCCCTTCTGTCACCGCACTCCCCTCCCATCCCCTTTTCCCTTCCTTTCTTGTAGGTCAAGATAAATTTCTATGCCTCATTGCCTGTGTATCATATTTTCTAGTTGCATGCAAAAAACTTTTTTTTTGTTTTTGAACATCTGTTTTTAAAACTTTGAGTTCCAAACTCTCTCCCCTCTTCCCTTCCCACCCACCCTCCCTAAGAAGTCAAGCAATTCAACATGGACCACATACGTATCATTATGTATAACCCTTCCACAATACTCATGTTGTGAAAAATTAACTATATATTTCTTCTTCCTCACCTATACCCCTTTATTGAAATTTCTCCCTTGACCCTGTTCCTTTACAAAAGTGTTTGTTTTTGATTACATCCACCCCCCCCC
>JAQQSZ010008029.1:0-13153 GCA_028646595.1 Phalanger gymnotis | reverse complement strand
AAAAAAAAAAACTAGAAAAGATGGTCATTGGGACATACTAAGTACATACAGAAGCAGTTCAGCATAGCAGCATAGTGTTAGATAAACCCAAGGATACCAATTACTGGGGTAAGGCTTCACTACTCAACAAAAACTGCTGGAAAAATTGGAAAGCATTCTGAGAGAAATCAACATTTCATAGTATTTATCATTATGTGCTCCAAACATATACATGTCCTAGATAAAGAAATCATATTGGAAAGAAATTAGAGGAGCAGAGAAGGAGATATATCTATGGCTAGGCCCTAGGGGAAGAATTCTTGGACAAACAAGGAATACAGCCAATCACAGGAGATGAGATAGACACTTCTCCAACAGATTTCTAACCTCTAACGTCCCTATTCTCTTGCTAATCTTCTATCAATTCCTATTTACTGGCTGCTTTTCTACTGCCTAATATAATACCATGTTTCCCCCATCCTCAAAAAAACCATCATTTGATCACCAGTCCACACCAATTATAATCCTATATTTCTATATTTTTAACTGGAAATTCTTCTTCTAAATTTTAACGGAAAGTTTTCTAAAGTTACTAATTATCTCTTAATTACTAAATCTAATGGCCTGTTATATTGTGAATTCCTTTGAGGGCAGGGATTTTCTTATGCCTCTCTTTGTATCCCTAGTGCTTAGCACCATGCCTGGCACATAGGTGCTTAATAAAAGTTTGTTGATGCTGACTCGATTCTCAGTCTTCGTTCTTCTTGAGGATTACTTTATGGAGCTAGGAAAAGAAAACAAATTTCATCTAGTGAAATGAAAGGTTTAAATTTGAAGAGAAAGAATAGATAAAATGGGAAGGAAGTAGGTCTACCAATATGAGGTCCCACACTACAGCACCAAAATCATTTGGTACTGGCTAGAAAATAAAGAGGTTGGATCAACAGAAAAGATTAGGTATATAATATATAGAAATAAACATGTACAATAGTCTACTGCTTCATAAATCTCGTGATCCCAGCTAATGGGACAAAAACTTACTATTTGATTAAAAAAAATGCTGGTAAAACTAGAAAGTAGTCTGACATCTCATTGTCTATACCAAGATAAGTTCCAAATGAATACATAACTTAGAAATAAAGTGGGGCATCATAAACAAATTAGTGGAACAAAGAAATTACCTTTCAGATTTATGGATAAGGATGTGTTCATGACCAAAAAAGGGATAAAAACAATCACATAAGGTAAAATTCAGAGGAGGAGAATTTTGATTACTTAAAATGAAATATTTTTGTACAAACAAAACCAATGCAACTAACATTAGAAGAGAAGCAGGGAACTGAGAAAAAAATCTTTGCATCAAGTTTCTCTGATAAAGATCTCATTTCTAAGATACATGTATAAATATAGATATACACATATACATACATAAATTTATAAAAATAAGACCCATTCCTCATTGAAAATGATAAAAGGGTATGAATAAGCAATTTTCACATGAAGAGACCCTAGTTATCAATAGCCATATGAAAAATGTTTCAAAAGAGTGGTGTCAAACTCATATAGAAACAGAGACCACTCATCTATACCTAAGGATCCCACAGACTGCATATTGATTTTATATATGTTTTACTGTATTTTAAAAATTAATTTTATTAACTATTTCCCACTTACATTTTAATTTTGTTTGAGAGTGTTGTGGACTGCATGCAACCTGCAGGCTGAGTGCATGATGGCTCTGCTCCAAATCACTAATAATTGTAGTAATGTAAATTTAAGTAACTCTGAGATTCCACCTCACATCCATCAGATTGGTAAAATTGTAATAAAATGCTTTCCAATCAGCTGAGGTGCCCTGAGGAGGGCCCTAAGCAGCCATGGCACCCAGCCGAAATGGCACGATTCTGAAGCCCTATTTCCACAAAGACTGGCAAAGACGAGTTGCTACATGGTTTAACCAGCCAGCTAGGAAGATAAGAAGGCGAAAGGCCCGTCAAGCAAAAGCCCATCAAATTGCTCCTCACCCAGCATCTGGTCCTATCCAGCCCATAGTGAGGTGCCCTACTGTCTGATACCACACCAAAGTAGAGGATTCAGCTTGGAAGAGCTTCGGGTGGCTGGTATCCATAAAAAAATGGCATGGACTATTGGTATCTCTGTGGACCCTCATCGCCGGAATAAGTCTACAGAGTCTCTCCAGGCAAATGTGCAACGGCTGAAAGAATATCGTTCCAAACTGATCCTCTTCCCGAGGAAACCATATGCACCCAAGAAGGGAGATAGCTCTGCTGAAGAACTCAAGTTGGCAACCCAACTTACAGGACCAGTTATGCCCATCAGAAATGTCTACAAGAAAGAGAAAGCTCGCGTCATTACTGAAGATGAGAAAAATTTCAAGGCATTTGCTAGTCTCCGAATGGCCCAGGCCAATGCCCGTCTCTTTGGAATCCGGGCAAAACGAGCCAAGGAGGCTGCAGAGCAAGATGTGGAGAAGAAAAAGTAAACAGCCTCTGAGAACTTTGAATAAAATAATACAAAATAAAAAATTGTAATAAAATAAAATAACAAATGTTAGAAAGCCCACAGGAAAATAGATATCTTAATGCACTGTTGGTAGAAACATGAACTGTTCTAGACATTCTGGAAAGCATTTTGGAACTATGCCCCCAAACTCACAAAACTGTGTCTATCTTTTGACATAGTAATAAACCACTACTAGATTTATACCCCCAAATGTATCAAAGAAAGAAGAAAAAGATCCATTTGTACCAAAGTATTTATAGCAGCTCTGTTCTGGCAAAGAAATGGAAACAAAGAAAGTATTCATCATTTAGCGAATGGCTGACCAAAATATGGTACATGAATATGATGAAATACTATTATTCTATAAGAAATGATAAAGGGGAGAGTTTCAGAGAAACCTGGGAAGACTTGATTGAAATGACCCAGGATGAAATGAACAGAACCAGCAGAACAATCAATACAGTAACAATGGCATTATAAAAACAAACAACTTTGAAAGAATGAAGAACACTGAACAATACAGGGACCAATCACTAGGCCAGAGGACTCATGATGAATCACACTACCCACCTGGGATTCAGGAGAGGTCAACTGAAGAGCAACAGAGCCACATCAACATAGCAGTTAACAAAATTATTCAATCAATTGATTAAAAAAAGTAAGGTATTGCCTCTTTTATAGATGAACAAGTTGATGTCTGGGAAAAAAATTAGGAAAATAACTTTGGTTTAATTACAAACTACTAAAAATGGGTGTAAAGAAACAAAGTTGTATGGCTTTGAACACTTTGGGGCAGAAAATAAATTATGGCATGAATATAAAGGTTTAGATCACCTTCTAAAGGATGTGGGGTGATGTCTTATTTATATATAAACAGCTTATTTGTTTAAAAGGGAAAGAATTTTTATTTATTAAAAAGTGAAAAAAGAGACTATAAACGGTTTTGAGAGGCTGAGCTAAGATGGCTAAATAGAGGGAAGACAAATAACCAAGTTCTACTCTACAACTCCAAACAGATCTAGAAAATGTACCAGACCAATTCTTGATTGGGAAACCTAAGGGGAAAAAAAAATGCAACAAGTCATTTTTGAAGCTAGTTTGGCACAGAGAAACAGAGAGATCTGTGGATTCTGGGTCCAGCATTCCAGCACAGGGAGATGCTGTGCACCAGGAGAAGAAGTCCTAAACCAAGTCAAAGGGTCCTAAATTTGTGCAGGGTGCAATAATTGATGTCAACTGGTTCTGATGTCAGTTGATGTCGGTGGCTGACTACCTACTTCTGCCAGGGTAAAATGAGGAGAAGATCTGCATCTAGGGTGCCAGGGTAAGGAGAAGATGTGGAAATTGATGAGATTCCCATCAACTGGGGAATGGCTGACCAAGTCTATGGTACATAAATGTAATACTATTTTGCTGTCAAAAAGGATGAAGGGATTGGTTTCAGAGAAACCTGGGAAGACTTGTTTGAATTGATGCAGAATGTGGTTCACTGATAAACCCAAAGACTCCAGCTTCTGGGATAAGAACTCACTGTTTGACAAAAACTGCTGAAAAAAAATGGAAAATAGTATGCCAGAAACTAGGTATAGACTAGGCATAGACATCTTACACTCTATACCAAAATAAAGTCAAAATGGGTACATGATTTAGATATAAAGGCTAATTCTATAAGCAAACTTGGAGAGCAAGGAATAGTTTACTAGTAAGATTTATGGAGAATGGAAGAACTTATGACCAAAGAAGAGACAGAGAACATGCAAAATGGATAATTTTGAGTACATTAAATTGAAACGTTTTTGCACAAACGAAGCCAATGCAACTGAGATTAGCAGGAAAGCAGAAAACTGGGAAAGAATTTTTATAACCAGTGCCTCTGATAAAGGCCTCATTTCTAAAATATATAGAGAACTGAGTCAAATTAATAGGAATACAAGTCATTCCCTAATTTATAAATGATCAAAGGATATGAACTGGCTGTTTTCAGGGGAAGAAATTAAAGCTATCTATAGTCATATGAAAAAATGCTCTAAATCACTATCAATTAGAGAAATGCAAATCAAAACAACTCTGAGGTATCACATCACACCTATCAGATTGGCTAACATGACAAAACAAGAAAATGATAAATGCTAGAGAAGATGTGGGAAAATTGGAACACTAATGCATTGTTGGTAAAGTTGTGAACTGAACCAACCATTCTGGAGAGCAATTTGGAATTATGCCCAAAGAGCTATAAAACTGTGCATACACCCTTTGACCCAGGAATATCACTCCTAGGTCTGTATCCCAAAGAGATAATAAAAATGGGAAAAGGACCCACATGTACAAAAATATTTATGGCAGCTCTTTTTCTTGTGACAAAGAATTGGAAATTGAGGAGATGCCCATCAATTGGGGAAAGGCTGAACAAGCTGTGGTATACTTGTAATGGAATGGAATACTATTGTGCTATGAGAAATGATGAGCAGGCAGACTTCAGAAAAACCTGGGAAGCCTTCCTTATATGAACTGTTGCTAAGTGAAATCAGCAGAACCAGGAGAACACTGTACAAATAACAACCACATTGTGTGATGACTGACTTTGATAGACTTACCTCTTCTCAGCAATGCAAGGGATCTAAGACAACTCCAAAAGACTCATGATGGAAAATGCTATCCATATCCAGATAAAGAACTTTGGAATCTAAATGCAGATGGAAGCTTACTATTTGCTCTCCTTTTCTTTTGTTGTTTTGTTCTGTTTTTTCTTTCTCATGGTTCTTCCCATTACTTCTAATTCTTCTTTATATCATAACTAATGTGAAAATATATTTAGTATGAATGCATAAGTAGAGCCTATATCAGATTGCATGCTGTCTTGAGGAGTGGGGAGGGGAGGGAGAGATAGAAAATTTGAAACTCAAAATCTTATAGAAATAAATTATGAATACTAAAATAAATTAATTTTAAAAAATATGATTTGCTGTTTGAGGTAAATGATTTATACAGTATGTGAGTCACAAAATTATCCAATCTGCAATTAAAGAAACTGAAGCAGAGCTCTGAGTCAATAACCATTTATTAAAGGGACATAGCCTACTTTAATAAATGGGACCTCAGATCTTCCTTATGATCCTCACAGATCTTCCTCCAGGGCATTAGTTTTATAGTGCTTTATACCTAGACAATACAGATGAAGCAAACTAAAAATACAGAGTCTCATTGATTGATAGATCTTGACCTTGACCCTCCAGGAATATCTACATAAAATACAGAATCCCATTGGTTGACAAACCTATGTCTTGACTTTGCCTATGAGTACAATGTAACAGACCTAAGTTGACCTTTCAGGAGGTCCTATTGAGTCAATGAGCAGACCCATGGACAGGGCTGATAAACAGATTTCAAAACAGCCACATGGGCCAAAAAGTAGATATGCAGGCCACAGGCTGGCAAACAGGGTCACTTGTTGGTCAAGTGCTCATGGCCATCTCCCCATGTAGGGCAATAGAGAGATGACAAGGAATGGAGGGGCAACAAAAATAGCTGGAGGACTATCTATACCATTGACTCATCTCCACCACACTGGGCTTGGTCCTCTACTCAGCAGGAAGAAAGGGTAGAGGTTCTTTACTTAGCTTCCTCTGATTAAGCAAGTGAACTTCATAAAAGCAAGGGAACTTAAAATCTTGTAGTTTAAAGTTTAGCTGATTAATTAAATGTATATTGGTAGACAAGTTCAATGCTAATGATTATTAGCAATCGCTACCCGTATGGAATCACACTAAACTGATTAATACTGATTGGAATAAAATAGGTGTCTAATTAAAATCATCTATCACAAGTAACAACAATATTATAAACACAAACAACTGTGAAAGATGTAGGAAGGAAGAACAGAAGCATTTAAGTGCCTACTATGTGCAAGGCACTGTGCTAAACACTTTACAAATATTATTTCATTTGATCCTCAGAAGCATCCCAAGAGTTAGGCACCAGCAGGAACTCTGATCAAAGCAATGCCCAACCATGATTCCAGAGGACTCATGATGAAACATGTTAAACATACGAAAAGAGGTAATGGTCTCAGTGTAGATTGATTCTGGTTGTGACCAACGCAGGAATTTGTTCTTCTTGACTACACATGTTTGTAAAAGAGGGGTTGTTTTTCTTTATTTTTTTTAATTGGAGGAGGGCAGGAAGAGAAGGTATATTGCAGTTGACTGAAAAAAAATTTAAAAATTAAAAAAAATGGTTGTCAAGGACAAAGACTGTGATGGATGGCCATTCTGAGAACTGATTAATGGTGGTCACTGCAGGGTAGTGTGTCTCAGGTAATTATTTGCATGTAAGGTTGAGAGGGCAAAACTCACAAAATGAAAAACTATATGACTGGAGCAAAAGGATGATTCAATAAGGAATGTTGATTTCATAGGGAAGATTTGGTTAGTTTTTAACGTGTGAAATGAAAGATGAGTCATCAGGAAGCTCTGATGGAAGCCATGAGCTTTTTTGCCTTGTCCCAAGAGTTAACCTAATCTATTTTACTGTGAGTTCTCTTGACTGCAAGATTACAGAATATTCTGGTAAGTGAATAGCTGGAGAGGTGTTGTTGTTGGTAAATAGCAGTAGCTGCCCCCTGGAGACTCAACTGGCAATTTCCAGTTGGACAATGCTGCTACTTCCTCCTCTTCCATCTCCTCCTCCTCCCTTTCCTTTTCTCCCTCTGTCCATGTGGGGAATCATAGCCTTACATGTCGGTGGTCTGTCCAAAGGAATATAAATTTTGATCACTTATACTTCACAAGGTATCTTGGGATTTGGAGACTAGATTTTTTTCTTCCCTACTTATTTATTCTATCATTGTCTGTTTTTTTTTTAAACCGGGACAACGAACCCTTTTGTCTCATGTTGTTTTCTTTTATGACTTCTTGAAACATAGCTCTGGAAAACCAAGCTTTGTTAAAGCCCATTGGGATTCAAATGGAGCTGGAAAGGTAGAGCTAAGATGGTGGAATAGCAAGAAGTAGTGCAGGGCTCTCCCTACCACAACTTCTCCAAACAGATCTGGAAAATGCACTAGACAGAATCCTGAAGGGAAATCCAAAAAAAGTCACATTGGGTCTTTTGCCCAGCCCAGGTAGGCCTAGGGAATCATGTGCACCAGGTCTGTGCACCAGGGCATGGGTACCCCCAGACCCATACTAGAGCACTGCAGTGGGGATAGGTGCCAACTGGAGCAGCTTTGTCACTTACTACCTAGTTCTGGGTCACAGATCCAATGCAGATTGAGGAGTGGATGTCATTCCCAGAGAGGAAAGACCTGAATGGTATATCAAGAAAGTAGGAGGTTCAAAAATCAGCAGCAGTGGTTTGGCTCAGACCCCAGGAACAGAGAGGATTTCAGTTCCAGAACCCAGACCAGCCTGCAGAGGAATGAACAAGATGGGAATCCTGGACAAAAGGGGAGTTCTGTTACTCTGAACCAGCAGAACTTCTTGGCTGGCTGAAGAGGGCCTGAGTCCTGCAGCAGTCTACTATTGCTGACCAAAACTAAAGTTAAGAACTTACAGAACTCACACCATGGGGGCAGCAATCAGATTTTGCCCTGAACCAGAGCACTCTGGAAGCACTGAAAGCTTACAGGTCTCCAATCTATTCCTAAGATCCTATAACAACATAACACTCAGTATCCCAAGAAAGCTACAAAAGTACCAGCCTAGACTCTCTTTTGAGAAGGGTCATCATCAAATCAAGGAGTGGGCTGAAAGAATGGGCAAACAGAAAAAGAGCCCCATCATCGTGACCTCTTTTGGTGGTGAGAAAGATTCAACTGGGAAAACAATCAACATAACTAATCATGTTAAAAACAAAAACACTCGGAATGACATGATTATCTCAATAGATACAGAAAAAGTCTTTGACAACAGATAACACTAATTTGTGCTAAAAATCCTACTAAGTATAGGCATGGGAGACCTTTTTAATATCATAAAAATTATTTATCTAAAACAAAAAAACCCTTTTTCTCATAAATATGGATGTAAAGCAAGGAAGCCAATTCTCCCTACTATTATTTGATATAGTTCTAGAAATGCTAATAATAGCAATAAGACAAGAAAAAGAAATTGAAGGCATAATTCTAGATAAAGAGGAGATAAAACTATCCCTCTCTGCTGATGATATGATGGCATACTTGGAAAATCCTAGGGAATCAGCAAAGATATTAATTTAGACAATAAATGGCTTTGGCAAAGCTGTAGGCTACCAAATTAACCCTTAAAATATCATTTCTATATGACAATATTAACAAAATCTAAGAAACAATAATAGAAAAAAATTTATTCCAAATAACTACAAAATGCATAAAATATTGGGGATCAATTTACCAAAGCACACAAAGGACATGTATCTATTCAGTTACAAAGTGCTCCTTAAGGAAATAAAGAGTTGTAGCACATTATCAACAAGATGGAGGACTAGAAATTTTTTCTGATCCCCATGATTTCTCAGACCTCTCCAAAATAGAAATTATGTGCTAAAGATAAAGTAAATTCAACTGTCTCTATGCTATAGACTCAAAATCAAATAGAAACCAATCCCTATAGGCCATATATTGCGTTAGAAAACCATAAAATAACATTATCTATGTTGTATTGGCTTTTTAATTTCTTATATATTTCTGAAAGTATATTTTAATTTGGTTTGGGTCTCATGTTTGACACCTCTGGTCTAGGACACCCAGAATCAAAAAGAAGGTTAAATTAAAAAAAACAAACAAATCTCAATCCCATAAATTGATGCCTACGTTGATCTCACTCAGCACTCTCTCCCTCAAAGTGCACCATGCTACTGATAGAAAGGCTTGCAGCAAAATACAACCACATATCTCAATCTTCTCTCCCTCTTTCGAGTGACATGGAGATCTAGGATCCAAGCTTCGGGACTTTGTACCAACCTTGACAGACCACTTTGTGCTGCAAAAGATCTCTGCAAAACAGCAGGTGAACAGAGGGAAAGCTCAACCTCACACTCTACCCTACTCTTTTCCCCCTTCTAGAGCCTTGGAACTACAGAAATCAACCTCATAGCACCATTGGGGCAGCTCTTAAAACTGCAGGTGTTGAGATAGGGAATTGAGGAACAAAAGGAGTATAAAACAGGATTCTCTCTCTCTCTCTCTCTCTCTCTCTCTCTCTCTCTCTCTCTCTCTCTCTCTCTCTCTTCCTCCCTCCCTTCCTCCCTTCCTCTCTCTGTATGTTGGGGGATGAGGAGGATATCATGCAGCATTTCACTAAGCCTGAGAGAAAAAAACTCAGTATCCATTTGAGAATAAACAAGGAAACTATATTATGCTGAAAGGAACCATAGACAACAAACCAGTATCAGTAATAAACTTACATACTCCAAATACCTTAGCATTCAAATTAGTAAAGGAAACATTATCTGAGATATAAGAAGACACAGACCATAACACAATAGTGACAGGAGACTTCAATATTCCCCAATATCTCAGTTTTGAATAAGTCTAATAGAAAGATAAACAAAAGGGAAAGTATGGAACTGAATAATTGCTGGAGTAACTAAAGTTAAAAACAAATAAACAAACTTCTGGCACCTCCTAAATGGGACAGCAAAAGAATACACAGATTTTTTTTAGCACCCCATGAAACTTGCAAAAACTGACCACCTATTAGGACAGAGAGATATTGCAAACAAATGTAAAAAGACAGTGGGAGAGGGAGTGCTGAGTGACACCACAGTAGGTATCAATTCATCATTATGTGAAAGAAAATTATAATGATGAAACAACATGTCAAAATTTCTGGGATGCAGCTAAAGCAATTCTTAGGGGGAAAATAATATCCCTACAAACATATATTAACAAAACAAGAAAAGAAGATTAATGAACTGAATATGCATCTAAAAACTTAGAAAGCCAACCAACAAACAAACCTAAAATAAGAGCAAAAAAGAAGTTATTAAAAATTAGAGGAGAAATAGATAAACTGGAAACAAAAAACATAAAAATAATAATTAAACTAAAAGTTGGTTCTTTGAAAAGACTAAAATAACTGATAAAATTTAGTGAATATGATTAGAAAGAAGGCAGAAAATCAAATCAATATAATAGCAAATGAGCAAGATTAAATCACAACAAAACCAGAAGAAATAAAAAGAATAATCAGAGTATAATGATGCACAGTTATACGCTTACAAAACTGAGAACACAAAAGAAATTAAGGAATATCTTCAAAAATATACAATACTCAAACTATCAGAATATCAGATAAGGATCTTAAATAACCCAATTTCAGTAAAGGCAGTAAATCTAGTTGTAAAGGGCTATCAAAGGAAAAAAAAACTCTTATTCTTGACAAATTCACAGGAGAATACTATCAGTTTTAAAGAACAACTAATAACCATACTTCACAAATTATCCTCAAAAACTGAGAAAGAAAGAACCCTACTAGAATCCTTTTATGAGACAAATATAGTCCCGATACTTAAATCAGAGAAAGATAAAACATAGAAGAAAAATTATAGGCCAATATCATTAATGAATATTGACTCAAAAATTTTAAATAAGATCCTGTCAACACAGAGCACAGAGATTTATCTAAGAAATCGTTCATTAAGACCGAATGGGTTTTATATCAGGGATGCAAGAATGATTCAACATTGGGAAGACAATCAACATAATTAACCATATTAAAAACAATAACATCTAAAACCACATGATCATCTAAATAGATGCAAGAAAAACCTTTCACAAAAGCACTACATTTTTTAATACAAAAACTCTACAACTATAGGCATAGAAGGACCTTTTTAAATATTACAAAAAAGCATCCCTTTAAAACCAAAAGTAAGCTTCATATGTAATGGGGATACATTAGCACCTTTTCTAGTAAATATGAGAGTGAAGCAAGGAAGCCCATTCTCCCTACTATTATTTGACACAGTTCTGGAAATGTTAGCAACAGCAATAAGCGAAAGAAACTAAAGGCACGAATACAGGTAAAGAGGAGGCAAAATTATCCCTATTTCTGATGTGATGGTATACTTGGAATATCCTGGAGAATGAGCAAAGACACTAATCAGGACGATTAATAGCTTCAGAGAATAGGAAAGCTACAAAACAAACCCTCAAAAATCAACTAGATTTCCAAATAACAACAAAACTGAAGAAATAAAAATAAAAAAGGAAAACCCATTCCAAATAACCGTGAAAATTTATAAAGAATCTGGGGATCGACCTACTAGAGCACACAAAAGACTTTAGTATAGACTCAATTACAAAGTGCTTTTCAAAGAAACAAAGAGTAACTAAAATAGCTAGAGCAGGGGTGGGGAACCTGCAGGCTTAAGACCACATATGGCCTGCTAGGTCCTTAAGTGCAGCCTTTTGACTGAATCCAAATTTTGCAGAACAAATCCTTTTATTTTTATTAATACTTTTTTGTTCATCTTTTATGTTTATATTTTATTTTTTAGATGAATGTATTGAAAATACCAAAGAAAAAAATAAGTTTCAATGAAATAGTCTTCCCAGATTGACCAACACAATTAGAACATTAGTAAACCATAAAGACTAAATTAATGGCTGCTATGTTCATTATTTAGTTCTCTCTGTCTGACTGGCACCACTACTGCACAAAGATGGTTGGCGAGAGTTTATGGGGGCTGAGTACACAAGTCTGTTATTAGCTTTTGACAACAGTGTAACTATGCTTCTGTTTGAATTGGAATTTGTGAATAGTTGCACAGCTCAACAGCATTTTTTTAAATTCTGTCTGCTTAACAGCCCATCATATCAAAGAAGACCAAGAGAATGCTAAAAGGAAGAAAACAGATTTTTTTTTAATGAGGATTGGAAATTGCAATATTATCTTGTTTCTGCTAAAGATAAGATGATTTGCTTGCTTTGTGATACTGCAATAACAACATTAAAGAAATTCAATGCTCATCAGCATTACAACACTCATAAGGACCACAAATATTTTAAATTAGAGTGAGAGGTGTGAAAGATTATATTGCAGAAATTGAAAGATGAAAAGCAGCGGGGCAGAAAGCAGGGACTAGCATAAGCTCCCCACCAAGTCCCTCCAAAAACCTATAAAAACGGCTCTGAACCCATTATAGAACAGCAGAACCCACAAAATGGCAGAGGGAAGCAGGGCCCTAGCCCAGGACAGCCTGGATAGTCTCTGGGTATGGTCTATCCCGCATGGAGCGGGGAGAAGAGGGGAGTGGAGCTGAGCAGAGCACAGCCCAGCATGGGCAGCATGGACCAACCAGACCAGGAGCTGGGTGGAGCGTGCCCTAGCACCCTGAATCAGTGAGCTGCAGCAGTTACCAGACTTCTCAACCCACAAACACCAAAGACAACAGAGTAGGTTAGTGGGAAAAGCTGCTGGGGACTGGGATAGAGTTTGTGGTTCAGCCACTGCCCCAGGGGCAGCGGAGGTGGGGCAGCTACAGAACTATAGCTGCAGTTGCTCTTGGCCCCAGGCCCACCTGGTGGGAGGAATTAAGTGGTGGATCAGAGCAGGAGTGAAGAGCCTGCTAAAGATCTAAGTCCAGTCCAGTTTGGGGGTTCTTGGGGAAGGAGGAGTGCTGGTGAGGCAGAGCTGACTCATCCCCCCAAGTGTGGAACATAGAACTCTTT
>JAQQSZ010008028.1:0-13154 GCA_028646595.1 Phalanger gymnotis | reverse complement strand
CAGGACTGGGCTTAAATCTTCAGTAGGCTCTTCACTCCTGCTCTGATCAGCCTGATCCCACCAGGTGGGCCTGGGGCCAGAAGCAACTGCAGCTGTAGTTCTAAAGCTGCCCCACCTCCACGCCCCAGGGGCGGTGGCCAAACCACAAACTCAGTCCCCAGCAGCTTTTCCCACTAACCTTCTCTGTTGTCTTTGCTGTTTGTGGGTTGTGAGGTCTGGTAAATGCCACAGCTCAGTGATTCAGGATGCTAGGGCACTCTCTGCTCAGCTCCTGGTCTAGTTGGTCTGCGGTCTGGTCGGTCCGTGCCGGTCTGGTCGGTCCGCGCCACGCACGCTGGGCTCTGCTCGGCTCAGCTCCGCTCCCCTTAGCTGGGAGCTGGGAGCTCCGTGCGGGATAGACCTTACCCAGAGACCATCCAGGCTGTCCTGGGCTGGAGCCCTGCTTCCCTCTGCCTCTTCGTGGGTTCTGCAGTTCTAGAATTGGTTCAGAGCCATTTTTTTATAGGTTTTTGGAGGGACTTGGTGGGGAGCTCACGCCAGTCACTGCTTTCCAGCTGCCATCTTGGCTCTGCCCCCTCGAAACTTTCTCATTTTTAAGCAGTTTTTGAGTGTTTATTAAATGCAAGACATATGGTGGGCTGCAGGTCAGGAACAAACAAGTAAATTAAAAAGCCCTTGCCTGCCAAGAGTTTGCAGTCTAGTTAGAGATGGAAGGTGTACACATAAAGACACACTGTCCGCATAGGATGATTGCCATCATCAGGTGGTGGTATTTGAGCTGAAGGAAACCAGGGATTCTGTGAGGTGGAGGGATGAAGATAGAGAGAATTCTTGACATAGAGGATAATTAGTCTAAAGGATTAGAGACAGGAGATGAATATCTTTAAATGCCAAACGAAGGAGTTTATATTTAATCCTGGAGGTTTGAGTTTGAGTAGGATCGGTAATGTGGTCAGACCTCCACATTAGAAAAATCATTTTGGCAACTATGTCATGGATGGATTGAATAGCAGAGAGATTCAAGACAAGGAGGCTGTTGCAACTGTCCAGACATTATAAAGGCCATTAGAAGGTCCTGAACTACGTTTGTATGGTTGGACAGAAATTAACATACATAAGAAAAGTTGTGAAGGTAAAGATGACGAGATTTGGCAGTGGATTAGATGTGTGGGGTGAGAGAAAGTGTAGAGTCAAGGATGGTATCTATTAATTGGAGGTATGGTGGTACACTTGACAGTAATAGGAAAACTTGAAGGAAGGGTGGTTTGGAAGGGAGAGGTAAAATTAGTGATTTTTTGGACATGTTGGGTTTGAGGTGCCTATAAGACATCCAGTTTGAAACATGTAGGCATTTGGTGATGGGGTGGAAACTGAAGGTCAGGAGAGAGACCAGACAGAATATATGAATATGAAAATCATCAGTATAGAGATGATTATTGAACCCATGGGAGCTGATGAGGTCACCAAGTGAAAGAGTATAGAGAGTAAAATAAGAGCCTTGGAATATACCCACATTTAGTGGGCATGCTATGGATGAAAACTGATCCAACAAAGGAGACAGAGAAGAAGCAATCATACATATAGGAGTAACTAGAGAGAACATTGTAAAATACCAAACAGGCCCAGAAAGGAGACACTATCCCAGAGAAAGTTGCTCAACAGTGTCATATTCTGCAGAGAGGTCAAGAAGGATGAGGATTGAGTAAAGACCATTAGATTAGACAATTAAGAGATTGTTAGTAGGACTTCATGCCAAAGTGGCCACCTGAACCAGGCCACTCAACTCTTACACATTAGTAAAACCTTAAGTTTGCACCAGACCAAATAATCAAGAAATCCAGTGACAGTAAGTGTAGTTCTTATACCTCAGATATACGCAAAAAGTCAGCTAAAGCCAAGGCAATAAGATAGTGGTACCTCAAACAAGATGAGCTCCAGTATAACCAGAGTATACAGCCTGCAAGGCTTTGTGTCCAAAAGCAGCAAGAGCAGAAGGCTCCTCTAAGAAAAGCCCAGGGTGATCAAATGCCCCAAGGTTAGTTAGTGTGACATTTAAAAAGTTCAAGAGACATCGTTTCTGGGTAATTTAATCATTTTATTAATAGAGCTAACATGTTTATTAATAAAAAGAGGTCAGTGGCACTCTTATATGTCAAAGACCCCTCATGGTGGTGGGCTCACAGTTTACATGTCCTTGGAAGAACAGCTGTTTCTGGGGGTGGTAATCAACTTTGGTTAATAATTAATGAGACAATGAATATTACAATGAGGGGATGGGCTGTATTACAGTGAGGAGAAACTTGGAGGCGCATGACCCAAGTCTTGGTCAAGGAGACTTGCCAATTCCCATATCATCTGGTTAGCAAAAAGATGAATGAATCCACATTTTCCCAGACCTGTCTGAGTAAACACAGTAAGCAGGAATCCACAGTCTTTTCCCAAGATTTCCCACACTGGTTGATTTCTGGATGACATCCTTGGTCCTGATTCAACAATTAGTTATTAATACAAGAGAGACATAATCATTTTTTTCATTGGAAGCCCCAGAATGGGACCTTGGAAACTCAAAAGAAAAAATGGATTTTCCATGGAGATAACAGTATCTAGGAGAAATTAAATAGACTTTCAAAATGAAATAAAAGCTCTTGAGGAAGTAGCTCAGTAGCTTAGAAGAAAAAATGTTGAACCTTAACCAAGAAATAGAATGCCTGAAAACTAGAATAGACCAAGCAGAAATCAACACCTTCATGTGACAGCAAGAAATATTAGAAAATATGATATAAAAAAACTTGTCTGAAAAACAAGTCAATAGTCATTAAACTTTCCAAAAACAATGATTTAAAAAAGCCTGACATCTCAAATCTGTTAGAACCAAAGGACGATGTAAATATAGAACCAAATGTAAAGACCTACCAGATCTCCATTTGATAGGAACCCAAAAGGAAGAGACTCAGAAATGTCATAGCCAAAATCTAGAACTCATAAATCACAGAAAAAAGTAAAGTATGATTCCACAAGACTTAGCAGCTTCTGCCTTAAATAAGAAGAGATCTTGAAATACAGTTTTTGAAAGGTAAAAAGAGAGGCTTACAACCAAGAATAACTTAGCCTGAAAAACTGAATATAGTCTTTTTTTTCCTTTTTCTTTGGAGGGGGGAAGGCAGAGCAACTGGGGTTAAGTGACTTGCCCAAGGTCGCACAGCTATAAGTGTGTCAAGTGTCTTTGAGGCCAGATTTGAACTCAGAACCCCCTGATGCCAGGGCCAGTGCTCTACTCACTGCTCTACCTAGCTGCCCCAAAACTGAGTATAGTCTTACAAAGGAAAATTGACTTTTAATGGAACATAGGACTTTCAGATTTTTCCTTTGGAAATGCCAGCACTGAGGAAAAACTTTGAAAACCATCATAAGAGTCAGTGGAAACCCAGAAAAGGAAATTTTATTTGAGCAAAAATCGGAAGGAGCTATCTAATGATATAATGCTAACATTCTAATGGGGTGAAGAAACAAGTGCACCTTCAGGACCTTATCTTCAGAAGATATTGAGAGTGTTCTGAGGGTTTAAAGGAGGAAAGATAAAGAGAGGCAGAAAAGAGACAAAGGGCTGTGACTTGCTATTTCTTATCAATGGAGTGCGTGAGAAGATTATGCAAACATTGGGGAAGGTTGGGAGCAATGGGCATCATAGGAACTTCACTAATCTGAAGTGGTCAAGAATAGGGCATTAAACACACACTTTGGCATAGAAATACATCAAACTCAGCCAGGAAACAAGTGGGGATAGAAAATGGGTACTGAAAAGGACAAAATAGCACAAGTGAAACAAACTTCCTGATCCCGAAATAGGAATTAAAAGGGGTAAGAAAAGAAAAGAAAGGAACTAGAAACTAGGGGGAGTACCTTAGATTTCCTTCCAAAGAATATCTGAACAAATTGTGGTATATGAACATACCAACTATTACTGAGCTGTGAAAAATGATAGAGATCATTTCAGAGAATACTCTATAGTAGGAATTGACCCAGAGTAAAGTAAATAAAACCAGGATTACAGTTTATACAAGAGTGATAACAATGTGAAGAAAAGTAACTTTGAAAGACTTTGGAATTCTAATTAATGTAATGACCAACCATGTCTCCGGAGGACTTACCATAAAATATGTTACCCACATCCTAAGAGGTAATAAGCTACAGAAAGAGACTTAGACTTTTGGACATGGCTGCTGTCTAGATTGATTTTTTTTTTTTTGACTATGTTTATTTGTTACAGGGATTTTTTTCCCATTTTTCTGAATTAATTGGAGGAATTGGAAGGGGTCAAGTCTAGGAAAGTTAACAAAAATAGGATCACCTATAAAAAAATAGGATCATCGAAATGTTTTAAAATGCACAGATGAGAACAGAAGAAAATTGAAAAAAAAAGCATAAAGCATATAGTTTTGAAAGTAACAAGTAAAATTTATTTTATCTTTTTTTTTAAAGGAAAAAATGTGAAATGGGCATTACTGGTTTCATATAGAATTCTCTCATGTGCTGCTATGTGAAAGGAAATATTCATTTTTTGGTGTTTAGGTTCAGAATAAAAAATAAAATTTAAAATAAAGTGAAGAGGTTGGAATCTGTGATATCTAAGATCACTTCCAAGTCCAAATCTGTACTCCCAAAAAAGAGAGAGAGGGAGCTTATTGTTAATTTCCTCTCCGTTGCCTTTTCCCTGATTTAACCATGAGGTCATTTGACCCAGTCCTACTGACTAGTGGCAAATGTGCACCTGGTCCAGTCCAGTTGTTCAGGCTTGTAGTTAAAACATAGTACAGCATCCAAGGGCCATAAAATATTTAGCAAAGAGAAACCTGACTCAACTACAAAAAGGATTGATTGGGGATACAACATTGATTTAGATGGAGGGGCTCCACTTGATAGCCAAATCTGATTTGGGAGACTGGACATTTTTTTTTTACCTTAGGTGGGGAGGAGGTATTCCAATAATTCTAGTCCTAATCATCTGGCCCAATCAAATCCCAAGAATGGCCTCCTTGCGTCTTTAAACTGGTTGACTGGTTTCTCACCAGTCAGTCCTAGCTAATATAGATGCTAGTGCTACCACAAGGAGGAGGAGTGGAATGAGACATGTTGTTATTATTTGTTATATTTCAGATGTGGATTTCCTTTTTATGCCAAGAAAATTATCTTTTCTTATTCAAACTTTGTGCTGGTCTTTTAGCAGGCTGACATCTATAAATAATATGCCATTTTATTAACTCTCAATCATCCCAGTTTATTATTATTAACTCCTAGCGTATCACACCCATGAAGTGTTCAGGCCTAGTTAGAAAATTTTGGGAAGATGTAGTTTGGAAACCAAGTTTTTAAAGTAATCCTAACATCACCATTGTCTCCCATATATCCCATAGTGAATAGTATTTTTTTTAGAGAGGAATAAAAATAAGCACAAATGATAAATGCTTTTAAAAAGTCTAAAAACATGCAGTGTGTAACACCTGTGGACCTCCCACCTCCACGGAGGGATAAGTTGGGGTGTCTTCTCATATCTCAAATCCCATTTATCTTCATAATTTTGTTACATTTATTTTTGATTTGTAGTGACTGTGCATATTGATTCCTTGACTCTGTCTACTTCACTCTGCTTCTGTTCACATAGATCTTTTCATGCTTCTCTGTATTCATATCACAATCATTTCTTACAGCACAGTAATATTCTATTAAATTCATTTATAAAATTGTTTAGCCATTCCACAAATGATGGGCATCTACTTTGTTTCTAATTCTTAGCTATCAGAAAATGTGCTGCTGTAAATATTTGGGGACTTTCTTCTTATTGATGACTTGTTTGGAGTATAAGCACAGGAATTCTAATTCAAAGACTGGGAGTTTTTTGAGTCACTTAATTTGCATAATTCCAAATTGCTTTTATAGCTCCACCAGTAATGTATTAGTGTGCCTATCTTTCCACAGCTTCTCCAACATCAACTGTTAACATTTTTTGGTCATTTTTACTCATTTGTAGGGTGTGAGGTGAAACCTCAGAGTTGTTTCGATTTGCATTTTCCTTATTATTAGTGATAGTGGAACATTTCTTTTTGTATCTGTGCATAGTTTACAGTTGTTTTGAGAACTGTTTGCTCATATCCTTTGACCATTTATCTGTCTAATTTAGGGTATTAGTCTTAGATATAGTTATTAATTGTTTATGTACCTTGGACGCAAAACTCTTTTCAGCAAAATTTGATACAAAGGTTTTTTTCCCCATTCACCACTTTTCTTCTTACTCTAGGTACATTAATGCTGTCTAGACAGAAGCTTTTCACTTTCAGGTCTTCAAAATTATCTATTTTATCTTTTGTAATTCCTCCTATCTTGTTTGGCTGACAATAAATCTCTAACCCATAGCTTTGAAAGTGACATGGTGTGTTTTTCTTATTTTTTTTTACAGTATAAACTTAATAATATTAAGGTCCTATATCCTGTATTTAGAAAATGTTATGGAGTGTGATATGAGGTCTTGGTCTAAGGCTAATTTCTGCTTGACTGCTTTCCTAGCAGTTTTTATTGAATAGGGAGTTTTTCCTTAGGTAATTTTTTTCCACTTCATCAAATATTGTTTTATTGAGTTCTTTTGTATCTAAATCTCCCTTGTCTGGTCTGTTCCATTGATCTTTCTCTATTACTTAACCCATACTAGATGGTTTTGATGATGGCCACTTTATAATGTTTGAGGACTGAAAGTGTTCTTACATCCTTACTTTCCATCATTTCTGCTTAATATTCCAGGTCTTTTGTTTTTCCAAATTAATTTTATTATTTTATAAGATTATGTAAAGGATCTCCTTGGTCATTTGATTGGTATAAAAGTATAAATTAATTTTACAGTAGTACTGTGATGGTTTTTTTAGATTGCATATTCTTCGAGCCATTCAAGTTTATTTCTATTTTATAATTGAATCTATACAAATTTTTTGTGTGCTTGGGGAGATTGAGCCCCAGATATTTTATGCATTTTGTAGTTACTTGGAATGGATTTCCTGTTCTGTTATTTTTTCTTGTGTTTTATTATTATTTTATGGAAATGCTACTGATTTTTGAGGATTTTTTTTTTAGCTTGCAGCATTACTAAAGCTATTATTTGTCTCAGTCAGTATCTTTGTTGATTCCTTGGGATTTTCCAAGTAAACCATCTTATCATCAGTAAACAGGGATAGTTTTATCTCTTCTTTACTTATCTTTATTCCTTTCTCGCTATTTTTAGCCTTTCTAGAGCTATATCAAATAATAGTGAGGAAAAGGGACATCCTTGCTTCACTCGCAAATTTCTTGAAAAAGGGTCTAGTATATCCCCATTGCATACCGTGCTTACTTTTGGTTTCAGATGGATGTTTTTTATTATTTTTTTTAAAAAGTCCCTGTATGCCTATACTTTGTAGGGATTTTAGCATAAAAAGAATTTTGTCTTTGTCACAGGCTTGTTCTGCATCTGTTGAGATGATCATGTGGTTTTTGGATATTTTGGTTTTTAATATTGTTGATTATGTTGATTCTTTTTCCCTAGTGTTAAACCATTCTTGTATCCTTGATAGAAATCTCATTTGCTCATAATGAATGATTTTCTGGATAAATTGCTATAGTTTGATAGAATTTTTTTTATTTTTGAATACAGGTTCATTAATGACATTGGCTTATGGTTTTCTTTCCATGTTTTATCTTCTATATTTGCCTCATAAAACAAACCCACTAGGGTGCTTTCTTTCTCAGATTTTGAGAATAATTTGTTGCAGCAAGAGTACTTGACTGTTATTTTTTAAAACTTTGGTCTCATTCTTCTGTGAATCATCAAGACCAAAAGTTTTTTCCTTTGGTAGATTCTTTACTGCTAGATCATTTTTCTTTTCTGAGATTGAGTTATTTAAGATCTCAATCTTGTTTCCTGATAATTTAGGTATTTTGAATTTTTGAAGATTCTCATCTCTTTTGTTTTCTCAGTTTTGTTAGCATATAACTATGCATGGTATGTTCTGATTATTTTTCATGTTTTTTTCTCATTTTGCTGTGATTTCACCTTGCTCATTTACTGTTTTATTGATTTTATTTTAAGGGTTATCAGTTTTATTAGTCCTTTCAAGAAAATATATTTCAGTTTTAGGTATCGTTTCTATGAGGGTTTTTTTGTTTCCAATTTTTTTCTCCTCTAGTTTTAAGTATCTTCTTTTTGGTGCTTATTTTAAGTTTGTTTATGTGTTGGTTTTCAAATTTTTAAAAATGTATATTCAGTCCATTAATCTTCTCTTTCTATTTGGTTAACATGTGATTTTTATGATATGATTTTCCCCTCGAAGACTGCTTTAGCTGTACCCAGAAATTTTTATATGTTGTTTCATTATCATTTTTACATAGTTATTGTTTCTATGATTTGTTCTTTGACTCACTCATTATTTAATGTTTATATGTTATCTCCTTTTTGGGTTGTGTCTTTTGTTTGTTATCCCTAATCTGCTTTCTATTCTTATTACATTATTGCCTGTAACAGATATATTGACCATTTCTTCCATTACGTTTGTTTGCAGTTTCTCTATGCCTTACTACATGATCAGTTTTTGTAAAAGTTCAGTGTGGTGCAGAGCAGTAGGTATATTCTTTTGCTGTCCCTTTTAGAAGATATCAAAAGTCTTACTCTAGTTTTTCCAGAAATTTATTCAGTTCTATATTTCCCTTTTGTTTATCTTTCTATTAGACTTATCCAAAACTGATAAAGGGATATTGAAATCTCCTATCATTATTCTGTTGTTTTCTATGTCTTCTTGAAGTGCAGATAATATATAAATAAATAATAAATGTCTTTTATGAATTTAGATGCTAACACATTTGGAACATATAAGTTTATTACTGATAATGGTTTGTTGTCTATGGTTCCTTTTAGCATAATATAATTTCCTTGTTTCTCTCTTTTTATTTTTCAAATGTTTGTTTTTGCTTTGTCTGATAGTATGTATGATGCCAGCTTCTGCTTTTTTGGATTCACTTGATGCATAGTGCACTTTTTTCCATCTCCTCAATTTTATTTTGTGTATGTTTTTTTAAATGTGTTTCTTGTAAGCAACAGACTGCGGGTTTTGTTTTCTTAAACAATCTGTCATTTTTCATTTTAGTGGATTGTTTAATCCATTCACATTCACAGTTAGAAGAGTTAGATTTATATTCCTCTATATCTAAAATTCAGGTATTTTTCAAGTTATATTTTCCCCCTTTTTTGCTGTAAACACAATATTATATTCTTTCAGTTTCTTTACTTTGATCTTTTTTTTAAAATGTCCTTATTCCTACTAGTTCTCTTTTCCTCGCTCTTTATCCCCTCTTTCTCATTTGTTATCTTTTTCCCTTTAGAATTTTATTTGTTAGTTTTTTCCCCTCTTGCTTTTTCCCCTCTCAGTTATTCAAGTAGATTCTCCCTTCCTCTCCTCCACTTTGAGGTCATTCTAATTATTAGTTTTTGGGTTTTTTTAACTTTTATTTTTTTACGCCTCTTTCCAAAAAGGGAATTCTCTCATTCTCTTCATTAGCCATCTTCTCTTTCTGGTTATTCTAGACTTTTCATTCTCTGATTCATGATTGATACAATTTTTTTTCTTTATTATATATATATTATATATATATATATATATATATGTATTTTTTATTTTTAGTTGACAACACTCAGTTCCACAAATTTTTGATTTCCAGATTTTCTCTCCCTCTCCTCTTCCCCACCCCCCACCCAAGACAGCATGTAAATAGTCCAGTTGTAAAGAAGAATTATAACTGATGGGGTGAACATTATTCCTGTAATTATCTGGTCTCTCTCTTTTCTCTATACTCTCCCTTCTAGGTTATTTCTGCAACTGCCTTGTTTGTAGGGTGTTCCCCATGAATTCCCCTTTTCCAGTTGTGCCTCACCCTCAGAACAATGCCAGTTATGGCAGGTGTCTAGAGAGGACACTGGCCTTTGGTATAAAGCCCTTCCCCCAGCACTGATCTCTCTTATTGGCCTTTTTTTTTTTTTCTACATTTGCCTAGAAATTTCCTCCTTGTTATCTGTGTTTTCCCACTTCTCCAGGTGCCAGGTGTAACAGTGGTTCCAACTACTTCCCTCCCAGAATAAGTAGACCTTTTAGTTACAAAATCCTGAAGTCCTCATACAGTATAAGGTCCTCATCTCCCTTTACCCGTAACAGCTTTCATCAGTGGAAGTCCCACCTCGAAAGCAAGACTTCCTGTAATATGACAGAAAAGGAAAATGATAAATGTTGGAGGACATGTGGAAAAGTTGAGACACTAATGTACTATTGGTGGAGTTGTGAACTGATCCAATCCTTCTGGAGAGCAATTTGGAACTATGACCAAAGGCTATAAAACTATATACCCTTTGATCCAGTAATACCACCACTAGGTGTGTGTCCTAAAGAGATTAAAAAAAAAGAGGGGGAGACTTTGTACAAAAATATTTGTAGCAGCTCTTTTTGTGGTGGCAAAGAATTGGAAATTGAGGGAAAGTCCATCAGTTGGGGAATGGCTAAACAAATTGTGGTATGTGATTGTAATGGAATACTACTATGCTATAAGAAATGATGAGCAGATGATTACATGAACTGATGCAAAATGAGCAGAACCACGAGGACAAGGGACTTACTTGATCTGGTGCAGAATGAAGCAAGTAGAGTCAAGAAAACAATACATGTATAGGCTACAAGAATGTAAAAGCAGGTTCAGAGCAATCAAGTGAAAGTTGTGAAGTTACAAAGAAAAAGCATGGTCCCAAAGAAGACATATAAGAAGATAGTCTTATCCCACTCCTTTGCAGTGGTGGGAGGTCCATGGATGGGGAACATCGCATATATTTTCAGACTTTTTCATTGTATTAGTAGGCTGCACTGAATATTTCTCTTTTTTTAAAAAAAAAATTCTTTGTAAAGAATGACTGTGGGAAGGGGCAGAGGGGGAAATTTAGATAATGCAAAAAAAAAAAAACCAGACTATATCAGTGCAAATGTATTTGAAAAACCAATTAGAGCTATCCAGATATGAAATGGACTGTTTTAAAGGTGATGAATTTCACATCAGTGGAAGTCTTCAAACAAATACTGGACACTTTTTTATCAAAAATTCTATAGAAAGGATTACTCTTCAATAATGATGGCTAGATGACTTTTAAGGCTCTTTCCAACTTGTAGATTTCATGATCCTAGGGGAACTCCCCAAAAAATATTTTGAGCCTAGATATCCAATTATTGTAGATCAGTTTGCTCAGCTTGAAACTCTCTAAGGTACTAACTAAAGGCCATCTGTACAGAGGGCTCCTTGACTGATATGGAGAAATGCTACTCTCTATGGAGAAGGGGCCAAATTATATTTGGTAGTCACTCCAAACAGAATTGGAGCAGACCAAGCTCTGCTCCCAGTGTGGACAAATTTGTAATTTGACTATTTTGTTAACCCAAGATTTTAAATACCAAGAGGCATTTTACCCACTAATGCAGATGAGTCAAGTTATTCCAGCTGGTGATTAAAGTTTAAAGGGCACAGAATTTTTTTATTGCATTTTTTTTTTCTGTTTATAGTTTTAGTTGTCAAGAGCAGTGTTTCCCAGAGTATACTTTAGGGACATATTATAGGTTTCCTTAATTCCTATGAGTATCCCAAGACAAGAAATGCTTTAGAGCAAAGAAACTCTAGGGAAGCAAGGGTGAATTTAAAGAAATAAAGACCCTAGAAAGATGGAGAAGCTTGGAAATACAAAATGAGGGGCATCCCTCATTCAGTCAGATACCACTGGAAGAATTGTTTTGTGCCCATTGTTCATCAAGCGTGTCAGCTGGAATGATAACTTCTCTATCCCATTCCTTCCTACTCCACCCTAACCTACATACTAGATGAAAGATGTAGGGGGATTTCTGTAGTTCTAACCATGATATTTATATGTCTCTTACTTCATTTTTGCTAAAATGTACCATTTGTGTGTATTTGCACCTTGCCTGCAGAGACTTTGCTCAGGAATTTGTAAACTCATGGATTACCACAGTCTCAGGAGATATGCTTGCCCTTACTCTAATTTTATTTATACAACACCTCAAGGAGTGTGGTATGACTTCTTCCATACACACATCCAAAAACTGAAAATGTTTGCTTTTAAAATTCATATTTAAATATTCCCTTCTAGTAATTTCAAATTTTTCTTTTCCCAATGAACTAGATGAGTTTTCTGTGGCCTATGACTTTGGTTGTGTTATGAGCTGTGCAGCTTAATCCTCAGGAAATCCACTTCCTACCAGTAGTCAGGAGTATAGTGAATTCTCTGAAGTAAAACATCTTGTAAACATTGTGTGTGACAGACTCTCACATACTTAAACTTGATGCATTTTGTGTTTGAACTTTATCCTTAAGATATTTCTTGTGGGGGAACGGAGCCAAGATGGCGGCTGGAAAGCAGGGACTAGCATGAGCTGCCCTCAAAGTCCCTCCAAAAACCTATAAAAAATGGCTTTGAACCAATTCTAGAACTGCAGAACCCACAGGGTAGCAGAGGGAAGCAGGGCTCTAGCCCAGGACAGCCTGAATAGTCTCTGGGTAAGGTCTATTCTGCACAGAGCTGGGAGCAGAGGGGAGCGGAGCAGAGCAGAGGGGAGTGGAGGGGAGCAAAGCAGGGCCCAGCATGGGCGGCAGGGACTGACCAGACCAGGAGCCGGGCGGCGCATGCCCTAGCACTCTGAATCAGTGAGCTGCAGCAGTTACCAGACTTCTCAACCCACAAACACCAAGGACAACAGAGTAGGTTAGTGGGAGAAGCTGCTGGGGACTGGGATAGAGTTTGCGGTTCAGCCACTGCCCCGGGGGCCAGGGGAGGTGAGCCAGCTTTAGAACTACAGCTGCAGTTGCTTCTGGCCCCAGGCCCACCTGGTGGGAGGAATTAAGTGGCTGATCAGAGCAGGAGTAAAGAGCCTGCTGAAGATCTAAGTCCAGTCCAGGTTGGGGGTTCTTGGGGAAGGAGGAGTGCTGGTGTGGCAGAGCTGGCGCATCCCCCCAGGCTTGGAACATAGAACTCTTTAGTTTACAAGCAGTCATACCCCGCTGAAAAACTCAAGGGTCAAGTGAGCTGGCTGGGAACATGGCCA
>JAQQSZ010008027.1:0-13154 GCA_028646595.1 Phalanger gymnotis | reverse complement strand
TTCTCCATTCTCCCAGTACATCTCTTTCTCACTCCTTAATTTGATTTTTTAAATCATCCTATTATAATCAACTCATACTCATTTTTTCTATGCATATTTCTTTTAACTGCCATAATAATAATAAAGTTCTTAGGAGTTATAAGTATCATCTTCCCTTATAGTTTGACCTTATTGAATCCTTTTTGATTTCTCTTTCATGTTTATCTTTTTATGCTTCTCCTGAGTCTTGTATTTGAAAGTCAAATTTTCTGTTCAGTTCTGGTTTTTTTCATGAGGAATGCTTGAAAGTTCTCATTTAATTAAATATCTATTTTCCCCCTGGAGGATTATACTCAGTTTTTCTGGGTAGTTTATTCTTGGTTTGTAATCTTAACTCTTTTGCCTTCCAGATTATCATATTCCAAGCCCTCCAATCCTTTAATGTGGAAGTGCTAAGTCTTGTGTGACTTGTGTGATCCTGAGTGTGGTTCCACAATATTTGAATTGTTTCTTTCTTCCTACTTGCAATATTTTCTCCTTGTCCTGGTGGCTCTGGAATTTGACTACAATATTCCTAGAAGTTTTTATTTTGGGATCTCTTTCAGGAGGTGACTGGTAGATTCTTCCAATTTCCATTTTACACTCTGGTTCTAGGATATCAGGGAAATTTTCCTTGATAATTTTTGGAAATATAAAGTTTAGGCTTTATGTCATGACTTTGAGGTAGTCCAATAATTCTTAAATTATCTCTCCTCAGCCTATTTTCCAGGTCAGATCTTTTTCCAATGAGATTTTCTTCTATTTCACATTCTCTTCTATTTTTGCATTCTTCTGATTTTGTTTTGTTGGGTTTTTTTTTATGTCTTGTCAAGTCATTAATTTCCACTTATCTAATTCTGATTTTTAAGTTCTTTCCTTCAGTGAATTTTTGTGGCTCTGTTCCCATTTGGCCAATTCTGTTTCTTAAGGTATTGTTTTCTTCAGTATTTGTGTGCTTCTTTTACCAAGTTTTTTTTACTAAGGTTTTTTAATAATTTTCTTTCTTCTCTCTGATTTCTCTCCCCAATTTTTCCTCTACCTCTCTTATTTGATTTTTAAAATCTTTTTTAAGCTCTTCCACGAATTCTTGTTGGGGTTGTGTCCAACTTCCTTTTTTTTCCTTTGAGGCTTTTCTTAAAGCTATTTTAATACTGTTGTCTTCTGAATTGTGTCTTGATTTTCCCCGCTACCATAGTAATTCTTTATGGTCAGGTTCTTTTGTTGTTGTTTGCTCATTTTTCCAGCCTATTTCTCGACTTTCAACTTTGTGTTAAAGTTGGCCTCTGTTCCTCGAGTGGAAGAAGCATTTTACCAAGATTCAGGTTTTTCCTACTGCTGTTTTCAAATCTAACTCTGGGCATCCACAGGTTTTCAATGCTTCCAAGGTGGTATGATCTAAGAAGAGATGTGGTCACTTCTCTGGTGGCCTGCGTTCTGGTCTTTACACAGGAAGGGACTTTTATCCCCCATAGCCACAAATGCTTGAATTGCAGGCATGGCAGACAGATTTGGGAAATGTTTAATATGGAAGGTTACATTCAAGGAACAACAAGAAAGCCAGTGTTAAAGAATGATAGAACATGTAGAGGTGAGAAGATCCCCATCTTCAAGCATTTGGAAAGTTATTTTGTACAAGAGGGATCAAACTTTTTACATTTGGTTACAAATAACAGAACCAAGAGGAATAAGTGGATATTTCAGAGATTTAAATTCATTATAAGAAAATTTTTCACAGAATCACAGTAATTTGAGAGCTGGAATGGACCTAGTAAGCAGCCATCTAGTCCAACTCATAACAAAAAAATACCCACTTTTACAAACCTGACACAAGTGGTCATCCAGCTTTGGCTTATGCCTCCAAGGAGAGGTAACCCACCTCCTCTCAAGGAAGTCCATTCCACTTTTGGACAGCTCTCAATGTTTGGAAGTTTTTCCTGGTACCAAGCCTAAATTGGCCTCTTTGAAACATCCACCTATTGTTCCTCATTCTGCCACCTAGGGCCAAACAGGACAAGGTTAATCCTTCCTCCATGTGACAGGCTTACAAACGTTTGAGGAAAGATATCATGTTCTCTTCCCTCCATCCTGAGTCTCCTTTTCTTGAAACACGCCCAATTCCTTCAAGCTATCCTTACATATGATAGACTCGAGGCCTTTGCTTCCATGTGTACACTAGCTTATCTATCTTTCCAAAAACATGAGGCCCATAATTAAATAGCTCTTCATTGAGAATACCATAACTTATATCATAGAACCTTAGTAAGGCAGCTTCAGCAATTTGGGCTACTATGCCATGTTGGTTTCTCTTACTGAATTTGCAGACCAGCTCTGCATCACCAGATCTTTTTTTACAAGAACTATTCATCAAGCCATGCCTGCAGTGAGAGTTCACTGACATTCCCTCCTTGGTTCCAGTTCAATCAAGCACGTAGAAAGTTATGGGGAGCCAGTTTCCATCCAGATATATAACTGAGGAGCTTTTGATGTGTGAAAAGGTTTCTATTTGGCTGTGGAGCCAGGTTGCTGAGCCAGAACTCAGTTACTACACAAAAAAATTAATCTACTGCTGATTACCCTTTCCTTTGTGGCTCTAGGGAAACAGAACTACTTTGTACTGTCTCCCCAAAGTGTTGGAGGAAGGGCAGTGGCCCTATCTCCTACCTCATCATTGTAGCTCTGGCCAAATGGTCATCTCTGTCTCTTATGTTTGTTCTTTCTTGATGTCTGGTGAAAGAGTATTCCACCATATAAGTGTCCAAGAAACTGAGTGGGTTGAGAGATCCGGAAATACCTTGAAAGTTTCCATTCTGATAAGTAAGGAACGGTATCAGTGGCAGTGATTATTGAAGCCAGAATTAGTCTTCAATGGAGTGATGAGAACTGACAGCAGTGGAGGCAGCTGTGAATGGATGCAGAAAAGCAGTCACCTGAGGGTGGTGGGAGCTTTAGGGAGTGTGACTCCCTCCTCTTGGAGAGAAATGTCAGCCATGGAATCTAGAGAGAGATCATTTCTCAAAGCCCAGCAGAGTTACATCTAAAGGAAACTTCATGAGAAAGCCACAAAGAGATTAAAGGACTTGCAACATGAGGACTTAAGAAGCAGGAAGGCCTTACCACATTTGTTCCCTACACATGTGCCTCATTATCATTGTATTATAAGCTTAACTTCACTTTTCCGATTGATGCTGTGTGTTTGGGGCAGAGTGCATTCCAGATTTGGGGTACAATATTTTGTAATAATTGTTCTTACTGTACCTTTTCTAAAAGCTAACTCAGCCTGGCTGACTGGTTGTTAATGGGAAGATAACTAGTAGGGGCTCAGAAACATCAATAGTACTAGAAGTACAGCTCCTAATGGTTACCCCTACAGTCCTGAAAGTAGAAATAGTCAGCCACCCTCTGAACACCCAACCACAAGTGACAAGTGCAAATTGAAGGAGAACACACAGAAGGAGTGCAACAACATGTCGCATTGATTTTTAACCTGTGAGTAGAACTTTACATTTTTCCTATTAAGTTTCATGTAATTTTTATATATTTTAACCCTATTGAGATATTTCTGTACTTAAGCTGGCATTCAACACATTAGGTACCTCTCCCTGTTTTATGTAATCTATAAGTTGATCAAGCAACCTATCTATTCCTTAATCTGAAATAATTTACAAATCTCCCTTCTATATATCTTCCAGAACAATCTTCCCAAGACATAAGTCTGACCATTTCCTTACTCAGATAAATGTGATGACTCTTTCAGCAATTTTTTTCTGATTCTGGCATTCAAGGACCTCCACAGTCTGGCTCTGGATTACACTTCCTTTCTTATTTTATATTACTTCTCAAATTATTCCTTTTCAACAAATCTAGGTTTCAAACTAACATAAATACTGACTATTTAGTCCGAGCTCAGTAGTCTTTCTCCTAAACACATTGCCCTTCATTCCAGAAATCCAATGCATCACCTCTCTGCCTATAAACAATCCTTATCTGCCATCAAGATTTAACTAATTGGTTAATGAGAGATCTATAAAGTATAAAATTCAATTCATCTAGGCAGTTAGATGACACAGTGAATAAAATGATGGACCTAGAATCCGAAAAGCTGAATTTAAAGCCTGCCTCAGATACTCACTAGCTGTGTGACCCTGAACAAGTCACATAATCTCTGCCACTGTTTTTTCCTCTGTAAAATGAGGATAATAATAGTATCTACCTCCCAACATTGTTGTGAAGCTCAAATGAGATCATGTTTGTGAGGTTAGCTACTGTAATTATTCATCAATTTAACAGATATTTGCTGATGGAATATTTTGTTTCTCAGAGGGTCAAGTAGAGAACGATAGTTGACATTTTCAAGCAGTAGACAAGATAATCTTTTGGCCAAACACCAAGTCATGGGTAATGGAACATTATTTCAGGAAAGCCCCAGGTATGTATCCCTTCACTCATTCCTCTCTGGCTGCCTCCATCTCCTTTTCAATTACCTTGCTACCCAGAGCAGAGGCCATGCCCTGAATGTATCTAAGTTCTGAGGTCCCACTCAGCTCATTAGTAACTGCCTCTCCTGGAAAAGGGAAGGTAACCTGGGTCAGTTAACAAGCATTTATTAAGCTTCCTACGTGCCAGGCACTGTGCTAAGTATTGAGGATACAAAGAAAAGGAAAAGACAGTCCCTGACCTGAAAGAGCTTATAATCAAATGTAGTTACATGGGAGCTATTCAGACTATTAGATCCTCAGGACCAACCTAGTTTGGGGCTTTGGTATGCTATTCCAATACAAACCCAAAGTCAACAATTTCAGTCAGTTGCTTTTAAAAACCGTTTTATAAGGTGATCTGTTCAGTTATGAATCACACCAATCTTTGGGAATTCTGCTGGGAGGAATTATCATAATGATCAAAAAGATATATATTTTAATCTTGGTACTCAGATTATTGAAGGTAAAGGAAGTCTGTTATATCAATTTTCCTGTAATTTGAGGCTGAATAGACAAGACTTCAAATAAAGGAAAAATAGAAAATAAAAAGGATTAAATTATATTCTGAGTATTCTGGAACTTCAAAAATACATCATTTGCATTGTAGTGGGGGTCCATTGATTATCATACCCCACTTAAGCATAATTACCTTTGTCAAATGAGAATACTTCTTGATTGAATTATTCAATCACTCAATCAAAGATATTTTAATTGGATGCAACAGGAAGTCTGTTCCACTTGATTGGGTGACTTGGTCATGCCCTGAGAGGATCAAATGAGATAATATTTGTAAAACATTTAGCATAATGTCTGGTATATAGTAGGTACTTAATAAATATTCCTCTCCTTTCCCTTACTCCCTCCACTATCAGTGCCATTATCCATAAGGAATACTTAATAAATGCCTTATCCATTCATTGATTCATTCATTCACCAATTGGGGAAAGGTCAGACCTTTTTTAGAACTTCAATGCTTGAGGAGATGGGTGCAATTGGTGGTCTTCACAACAACCTTATGAGGTAGCTGCTATCAAATCTCGATTCACACTTGAGGAATCTGAGGGAGACAAAAGTTAAGTGATTTTCCCAAGGCCACACAGCTGGTAAATGTCCAAAGCAGAATTTGAACTCAGGTCTTCCTGACCCAAGGTCCCTTGCTCTATCCGAGTTGTGCCACCTAAATACTCCTAAACAAGCTCCCTGCCCTCAAGGGGCTTATACTCTAATAGAGGAGGAGAAGCATCTGGAAGATTTCAGTCACAAATAAGATAGAAAGTTCTCATGATCCTTATAGTAAAGCAGCAACACGTGGTAATTAATGCCTCTTCTTTAATGTCAT
Source organism: Phalanger gymnotis (assembly GCA_028646595.1). Taxonomy (NCBI): domain Eukaryota; kingdom Metazoa; phylum Chordata; class Mammalia; order Diprotodontia; family Phalangeridae; genus Phalanger; species Phalanger gymnotis. The sequence continues at coordinate 7,322 of JAQQSZ010008027.1, read as the reverse complement.
TTTCACTAATAAAATCATATCAATTTCTGACGTTGAACCATTTGGCAAATGCCAAGGACTTTGGTGGCAAGAATTTTCTTTCCTAGGTCTTCAATAGCTGTGACTACAACCCCTGCCCAGGCTGCATCTCCCCCAGGGCTGCCTCTAGGATGTTGGCTGAGGGCACTAGGATGGAAGCATAATTATTCCAAAGGCTCTTGGATTCAGAGCATTGGGTCTCCATCAGAGTCTGAGGGAAGGTGGTGGTCAAGGTGGTGGTAGTTTGACCTGCCTGGCACATGCTGTCTCATGTGTTTTCCTCAGGGTTCCTTGATACTTCACTTAGGCTGACTTGCCTGCCCTGTGAACAGCAATTTTTTACCATTTTGTGGGGTTGGTCAGCCCTTTCTCTACAGTAGCCACCTCCCCATATTACAGCTATGAGGGCTGGGATAGAAGCAGGACTGGTGGCCTGGGGAGTGGGGAAGGTGGCTGCCACCACCTTCAAGGTCTCTCTCCAACACCCCTCCAACCTTTGGAGGCAGTTGGCTAGCAACTATTGCTGTTAGTGAGAAGAAGGTGGTGGCCTTCTCCACAATGATTTCTCTCCTTACCAATGTCTGTTAACAAATATTATAATGTTCTCTGCTTGCTTTTTTATCCAAACATATCCAATAATTGTAATTTTACCTTGACCACAAACAGGCGAAGAGTTAGCTAGAAATAAATACAAATTTAAATTAAGAGGTCCAAACCTCTGCCTAAATGTTATTAACTTTTCTAACTGGGGCTCAGCATCATTTTGGTAATAATCCTAATATTTCACTGATATTAACTCCCTAAAGAAATAAAGAAGGGAGTTACCATGGGCCTAAGGGGCCATCATATCTCCCCTATGCTTAAAATGAGCTAATTATTCTATCAGAGTAAGCTTTATTACATCTCTAGTTACAAAAGGGAGTAGGGGAAGGAGAAGGAGAAAAAGCATGTGATGACTCTAGTTCCCTGGTAGCCCACACCCTTTACCCTCTTCAGGAATACCCACATCCACTTATGCTACAAGAGTGTAAGATTCTTAGAGCTCATTAGGGTACTACCTGTCAGGAGAATAGACAAAAGAGAATAATGTGATTCACAAATGTCTCCTTAAAAGATTATAAAAATATAAATTTGTAGGTTACTTTGAGACACAATCAATCTAGAAAATGCTTGAGCAGGAAGGTATCATGCCTCACCTAGCTTTGACTGAAGTCCCTCATAGTAGGAGCTGGCTCCATTATGGGCAACAGGAGGAACACAAGAATGGCAAGTATTGGAAGCAAAACCAGTATGTTCAAAACATCTAATTACCTCTGATCTCAACCTCAGTGAACAAGAGGACCTTTAGGGTGATTGATAGGCCAAAAAATCCATAATATTTGTATTGAAATAAAAAATGAAATAAAAAATTCTTTCTTCAATGCCATTCCCTTTGAAAATGTCAGCTTTGTCCTCTGCCAATGATTTTACTTCATGTACCCATGGAAATATCAACAAAAATCCATCAGTTCCTACCATAATGGTGCCATATGGCCACAACTCCAAACCAAGTTAGTCATTTTCTTGAAATGTCCAGTTCCTTTTCCATCTGGCTTCCATCTCTTTCAAATGCTGAATGGTATTTTCGGTCATAAATTTATATTGATTATAATAACCTGACTCTAAAGAGGGCATGACACAATTCTGGAAACTGGCTTAGTTAACCAGATATGGTAATTACTTTTTCTTCATTCCTTGATATAGTATTTTCAAGTGAAAATTCATCACACACACAAAAAAGATGTCCTCAACATATTTAATTTTAAAATGCTGTAATTAATAAACTTAATAATCTATGACAAAAAATAACAAGCTGAATAGAATATTTGAATTAAGTCTAAGGTAATGAATACTTATTAAGCACCTACTGTATACAGAGCACTATACTATTGTCTCAGTACAGGGTTGGTAAGGTTTAGGATACCAATAGTCCATAATAAGATGGTAGAGCAAACCAGCTTTATTGAGGGGACATACTTACAATAAAGAACAGTTAGGGAGAATGAAAATAGGTCAAGTCAGGTGAGACCAGGGTGAAATTGGGCACTCAAAACCAGTAAAGTGTAGTGGATTTTCATGGGGTTCTTATTTGGGTCAAGCACTAGCATGCTTTGGGGAAATGAGAAGGGAGCCTGCATCTAAAAACTGGTGCTGATTCATACTACCAGGAGAAGAGGAGGGGGATTTGGAGGAATGATGGTAAGTTGATATACAAACACTCCACCAACAGGAAAGGGACTTTTGGTTGTTACTTCTGGTCTTATGTTGACAGGATGACTTAGGGGGCTTTTAGCTTCCCTGGGGCTTCTTCCTTTAACCAAATGAGGAAGGGCTACTGAAGTCCTTGTAGCCTGCAATCCTACAGGAAAGTAATATGAAGTTTAGAGAAGAAATCTTCCATGACCTTATGGGACTTGATAGATAACCTAACAACCAGAATTCAAAATAATGCATGACAAGTGAAGAAGAGAAAAATGCAAATGGGTTAAGTCCTAGAAGGGAAAGTCATTATCAGCTGAAAGGATAACAGGAAGCATCTTGAAGCAGAGATCAGTTCAGTTAGCTGGTATCGACAGGCCGTCACAACTTCATGAAATGCACTGAAAACTAGGTTTATTGCAAGAGAGATGTTAAGGACTGTTAAGGGGTCTGCTGAACTTGTCTTTTTAAGTTGCCATATTTCCAGAAACACTGCACTCAGAGTATACAGGAAGCCCAAAATTTGTCAGAAATGAAGTTTCCCCTCCTCCCAGGCTGACATAATTTGTATTTTGTATCCCAAAGTGGACTCCCTGCGTGTCCTTGGGAATCAAGACAAGAGCCAGTCAGTCTGCACTAGGCTAAGGAACCACCTGTGCAGCTGGGACCTGGGGGATAAGCAGACCGTAAGTTCTTAAGGGAAAAGAACAGGGCTTTTGCCATCACCTTGCTCCTCCCTTTTGGGAGGGTTTTTATCCTTTGGCTACCTTTATGACATCTTTCCCCTTCCCATGCCACACCCCTTTAGGTGGAGATTTCTGATATCTCCTCCTTCCTTTGTCCTATGATAAAAATCAAATTTCTGTATGGATTGTGAACTCTTTGAGTTCCACATACATGTTCATTTCTTTTGTAATAAACCTAGTTTTCACATAAGTTTCATGAAATTGCCTGTTGACACCAGGCATTATAGGAATCCAATGAATCCAAAGGAATCCAATGAAGGGAGAGGAAACAGCATTCTAGGTCTAGAGGAAGGTCTGAGAAAAGAAATGAAATAACACACTTCTCTTCTAGACAGAGAGACCATGAACTAGCGATGCAGAATAAGGGATGCATTCTCAGATACAGGCAACGTGCTGATTTGTTTTGCTGGACTATACATTTTTACTGCAAGGAAGGGATTCCACTTGGATTGGGGTGTGAGTGGTCAATTATTGAATAATGATAGATATGCAAAAACAGGAAGCATCGATAACATGCACTGAAGAAGAAAACAAATGAAGGTGGGACTACAACTAGATAAAATAATTCAGGTTTGTCACTTCCTTGTTAAAGCAGATTCTGGATGTCCCAGAAGTCTTAGTGCAGTTATAAGTTTTAATAACTTAAAACTTCACTAAGTTTACTATTCCCTGAATGTATATCTCTGGGTATGTATACACATTAATGTATATGTAGAAGGGATACTGAGATCTAAAGAGAGAAAGGGAGACATATATGCCTTTATATATATATATGCATATGTGTATATGCTTGTACATATACATATGTATGTATGCACATTGTGTCCCTATGTATGTTTATACATATACACATGCATGTAAATAAACATATGCATGCATGGATATATACATATACTTCCTTTAAAATTACATGTAAAGTTCACAAATTTTTAAATAATGACTTTATTGTTTTCCTTCATACACTGAAATGATTAGGTTTGCTGATGATTAAACTAGCAATGGGAAAATAATTTTTCTTTGAAAGAAAAATGTATGGGGTATGCATAGCTAACAACAATTAGCCAAATTTGGCCAAAGCAAAGAGAGAGTGTATGGAAATAATAGGTGGCACCAGACTTTGGAAGAATCTGAATGCCAAGTCAATGATTATGAATTTTTCTCGGTGAGCAATAGGGAAACACTAGGAGGATTTGAGCAGAGGAGTGATATTGATGCATAAGGAAAACAAGATTGAGGTATGAAGTGTTTGGAAGGCTGAGAGAGGGAGAAGAAAGACCCTTGTACAGACTATTTTGCTATGAAATACTAGACTCAGAAGGAAAAACATTATTAAGGTAAAAAGAAACAAGCTGATGGGGGGAAGCAGGCACTCAATACTAAAGACATCGTGATGGTAAGATCAATGGAATTTGCTAGTTGCCTAGATATGTGAGATGAAGGAGATGGAAGAGTCAGAGATAACATAAAGATTTTGAATATGTAAAACTAGGGAAGTGGTGGTACCATGGACAAAAGACCTGAAATAAGAATGAGGTTTGGAGAACAAGATATTTAACTCAATTTTGAATTTGTTGTCTGTGAGGTGCCAATAAAACATCTAGGCAGAGATGTTCTACAGGCAGCTGGAGATGCACATCTAGTGCTTGGGAGAGAGGTTAAAGCTGAAACTATAGATATGTGAGTCACCTACATCCCGCTGATGGTTAAAATATGGTGAGTGAATACAGCTAATGAGACCCAGATCTTATAAAAGAAGGAAAAGTGAAAAGGATCTTGAACAACACCCACCTAAGGGGAAAAGAGAAAGGTCATTGATTCATACACAGAAGGAATTATTAGGGAGTTAAGAGAAGAATCAGGGGAAAGCATAAAGGACAGAAGATAGATTACCAGGGATTCAGGAAAGAAATGGGGAGAAAAGTAGGAAAGTCATTATATTGAAGCAATTCCCTTCCCCTCCCACCAAATCCTCATATTCTACTTACATTCCACTATTTGTGACATGTTGAATGAAAGTAATTGTGGTGTTGGTGGTAGAACACAGAACCTTGATTTCAGGCATTGTGGGGTCATTGAGTATGACACTTGCATGACACTTATTAGCTGAGTAACCATATACAGGTCATTGGGCCTTTCTGAATTTGTCTTTTCTTATTCCATTCATGGAACTAGCAATGCATCCCTAACAAGGCTGTTGGAAAAAATCCTATGTAAATCAGAAAGCCCTGTATCAATGTGATATATCATCATTATTGTCATCACCATTATTACTTACCTTTTTTGGTGGTATTCAGGTAGAAGAAGAGTGTAGGGTTGAACAGATTCACCAAGGAGTCAAGACAAGTCCCTATCCTGTGGAGGGATACAGTATCAGTTAAAAAGAGAAAGAGAATTTCCAGCTGACTCTCTTGCTTCTACCTTAAAGGTTGCACTATGTAGTTCTGGAACTTACAGTGAGGAAGATGAAAGAATATCTGAACATACACACACACAAACACACACACACACATATACATATAAACACATATATATATATACATCATTAAAACAACAGACATTTAAAATCTTATTAGAGATAAGGAGGAAAAAGAAAATGTATATTAAAGTATTTTTATTACTTTAATAGTGAATGAGTTTCCAAAATAGGAGGATAAGAAATGTAAAAATGAAACCAGATATAAGAAGTTTATATTCTTAGAACTCTATCAGATTGGGATTTCTTTTCTGCCAAATTTCCATCCCCAGAAATTCTAAGAAGCATGTTAACAAGAAAGTGAATCTCTCTCTGTCACACACACACACACACACACACACACACACACACACACACACAAACAAACAAACAAACCATGATACCAGACACCTGTTTCAGAAATGCAGGAGTTAAATGCACAAAGCCAGTGATTGAAGGTTACAGCCACACTGACTTAATCCCTAAATAATGGTTAACATAATTGGGTTCCCCTAACCTACATTGTACATCTAAGAAAGGTGATAGTACATATGGTGACTGAGGTCCCATATTTTTATCTTGGCATACTGAAGAACCAAATTTACAAAGCAGGAAGTATAGCTTCCTATCCTAAAGAGGAGAGCCTTTCCCAATCTGGATCAAAATGGAGAGACTGAAGAAACAGCACTGGTCTGTTCCCAGGGTCTTTTCTCTTGACAAAATGTCACAAATGTCACTTCTTAGTAGTTTATACATGGCAAAACAAATTCTCTTGTGCCACATGCAATGGAATCAAATTAAGAAAAAGGATCTGGAACCAAAACCGTTTAATCGAGATGGTGAATGAAGACAAAAGAGACATAAAGGTTCATGAAATGTCAATTATAACTGACTATTAAAGCAATGTGGCAGGTTTAGTAGTCATAATCTCTGAGTTTCACTTGATTCAGATATTGTGAACTCTTTTGATTGTCCACTGAATATATCCCCCCTTTCAAAGGCAGCTAGCTATATATGCTGTTATGCATGGCTTGAGATGGGCACCAACAGCATGATAAACACAAATTTTTAAAAATTATCTGGAAGCAAGGGTAATCTCAGATCTGGAAATAACAGAAAACTTCTGAGTCGCTAAACTCTGTACTAACAGGGGGCACCAATAGAAAGAATGAAAAATAGCCTTAGACTAAAAGTCAGGGGATCTGGGTCCTACTCCTCACTCTGCCACTAAGCAGCTATATGACCTCAGATAAGTCTTTTAGCCTTCCCAGGCCTGATTTTACTCATCTATAAAATGAAAATACCTCTCAAGTCCCTTATACTTCAAAACTTCTGTGACTTGATCAGAAGTGTGTTGGCAGATGTTTAACATTTGGCTCTCCAAAAAAAATGGACACAAAGCACATTTTTAAGTTTAATCTGCATTACTAATATTTTCTCCATGACTTTCTTACATCTAGATATCAATGAAATAATAAATCAAGCCCTGATTCTTTATGTGAGACAGAGTCCATGAAGGAAGAGATACGGCAGAAAATATTTGGGTGGTGTGAGATGAGGAGGAAGGAAAAAGAGGGAGATGAGGAGAAAGGGAAAAAAGAGAGGTCGGAGTGCCAAGAGAGAAGGGAGCCATGAGAGGTCTGAGAAGAGCTTCTGTAGTAAGTGGGATAGTGAGTTAATTAGAGAGGTATAAAAGAATTACCTTTTAGCACTAAGGGCCCAGCTGATGTTATGTAACCTCATTTGTAGAAGACCCAAGCAGGACAGTTTCTCCACCTTCATTCAGCAGTTTATGTATAGGAGTGAAGGCAGCTGATGATGAGAATGATCCACAGCTGGAGCTTGCCAAGTTGCAAAAAAAAAAAAAA
>JAQQSZ010008026.1:0-13155 GCA_028646595.1 Phalanger gymnotis | reverse complement strand
ATTTTTCACATTTGAGTCCTAAATACAAGTACAAATGCTAAGTTATAATAGACTTTGGGCTTCTCTACTTTTAAAATGTGCTTTCGTGATGAATGTACTGTCTCATTTCTTCTCAATATGCATTATACTAGTCAATTAAAAGATATATTTTTTAAACTACAAATACAAATTCCAATAATCTTTTTTGCCTTTTTTGTCCATTCATGTATGAGGATATCTGTTATTTTGTTTTTAAAATTATATATATGTGTGTGTGTGTGTGTGTATATATATATATATATATATATGTCAGCTGATTCAGGTCCTTAGATATTTGCCTACCATCTCTTTGTATACCATATTTATTTTGCCATTAGGCTATTTGAAAGAAAAAAAAGAGCAAGATGAGGAAGTGTGTTCCAAGTTTTCAGATAAATATCTATTATCTCCCAATACTTGAGAGATGAAGATTGTACGTTAATAAGTAATGTGATATTTTTCAGAAAAGATGAATTTATTGGTTAATTCAGAACATGAAATAACTTGAAATGTTAAAAAGAAAATCATTGAGTTAACATAAGAATTTCTGAGACAACTTTAAATGTTTTGTTTAAGAAAAAGTTTTTAAATTTGTAAATATACTGAACAACTTTACCCATCCCTCTAATATTTTCTTCTGTTGCTTTGTTTTGTTTTCTGTGTTTTGTTGTTGGGTTTTTGTTGTTGTTGTTGTTGTTTTGACTTTACATTTAGGTAGAAGACTTAATAAGGGCAAATTTGTGCAGCTAAGAGAGATTTTTTTTACACCTCATTTTAATAAACAGAATATCAAAATCTGTCCTTGCTGCTTTGAAATGGTGCTATGTAGACTAATGTGAAAATGGGCTAGGCTATTTTCTCTTCATAAGTAATTTAATGAAAGGATAATGAGAATGTTCTAGTGCATTTTTATCCCAATCTACACTATATAATTCAAAATGGGAGAACACATTTGACAATGTGAGCCTTAAAACAGGTGATAATGTGACTTTTGGGGAATTTGTATAGCATGGAAGAAATGAATATTATTAACCCCGGGAACCCTGACTGTATGACTACTAATTTTTATAATCTTTTCTGTATAAATGATGCATAGTACACTAGACTTTTAGATATAAGTAAAAGACTGCTGACTTTTTATAAAGGACTCATTCATTTATTTCATTCTGTTTTTCCTTATTTCCCCATCAATAAAATGTCCTTCTAAAGTATATTTCTTCCTTCTCAAATCACCATAATGAACACACTCCAGCAAACACTTCTTTTGAAATACAGTATGGAATCAAAGCAAACTGGTTGAGATCTATACCATGCTGGTCATTGATATTAGTGCCACACCTAAAAAGATTAAAGAGCTCAGAGGTTGGCTAGGACATTTCTCAGTCCATATAATGGAAAGAGTGTCTAGGTTGGTGGAAATAAAGTACCATGGTAGAATCGTAGGAAATGCCTCCTTCTCTAAGATTCTGAAGAAAGTTTCAGCTACAGCATCTATTTACTGCCCTCCAGACCTACCCTATTCTTTCCTACCTCTGTGGATCACATTGTTCCCTTACTCACATGCTTACCTGTTAAAACCCTACCAAGTCAAATGTTCCGCTAAGACACCTTGTCCTTTCCCTGAAGCTGATATTGACCTTTCTCTTATCTATTCTAACATATATTTTATTTTCATATTATGATTTTCATTATAATCACTTACATTATATTTTATTCACTGTTTTTACATTTAAGACCCTTAAGGAAAGACTGCCATTTTTTAACCTTTTGTGTGTAATTCAGGGATTTTTGCACATTTTCAATGCTGAAAATTGTTTATTAATGAATAAAAGGAGACACATATATTCCTGGGGCTTTGTCTGATTGGAATAATAATCTAGTAGAAGACAGTTTTCTGGCTTCCTTCCAACACTGTGTCAGCAACCAGGCTCAAAGGAAGAGTATTGGTATGGGGGCTCTTCAATATGGAGTTTAATCTAATGGCTGTCTGATTCTCCTCTGAGGAAACCAGAATCAACAAAATATAGGCAAAGAATAGTCAGATGTGCCAATTTTGTTTGGTGAGAAGGACAGAGTTTAGTCTAGTATGTCTGAGTTTCCTTTTTGGGAGACTGCAGATACAGTTTCTCTGAATTAATATAGGTGATAAAATATCACATACTATAAAATATGATTGCTATTAAAATAGCAGCAACAGAAACAAGAGATTTTATTCTCTCAGTTATGAGTAAACAAGAGATGTGGAGGAAGCTCTTAGAAGAAGGTCCATTTGCTTTGATTGGTGAAGAGTTGTCCTGAAAGCTGAAAGAATAAAGACACTGCTAGTTATTGAGGGTCCAAGAGGCCATTTTTGTGGATTATTCTCCATAATTTTACATCATATCATCAATGACAAACTTCCTTTTGTTGCCTTCAGTAGCTAAACTGAAGACTCTACCTTGGTCTTGTACCCTTTGAGTACCTAATTCCCAGCAAGGAGGAAATAGTTGGTGAAGTACAAATGACCAGAAGCTGAATGGAAAATAACTTTGTGTTATTAAGAGATTATGGTAAGCAAGTTGGAGGGTTCTGGATATAAGCAGTATGTGCCCTAGATTTTAGGGGGAAATTATTTTAAAAAGTTCATGGGGAAAGAAAAGTCAAATGATCTGACTTGAATCTCTAAAAGGCAATGTACCTCAAGAAGTTTTGGCCAGGCAATCATGAACAACCTCTGATATGAGAGTAAAGGAGAAAGTATCTGATGTAACAGATATGGTACTTGCTGTACTGAAGCACGACTTTAGAATGACATAAAAATGGAAGGAAGAGCAGGCAAGGAAAGACAGACTAAAAAATAATGTGGAATAATCTTATTAGAGGGTCAGGCATTCTAAAAGGCAGAATAAAGGGAGGCCTTCATAAATAAAAATTAGAAAAATATGCTAAATATGACAAGAAGCAATATTTAATTTATTTGGGGAGCAAGAAGGAAAATGGAGAACGGGACAGAAAGAATAGCAGGTGATATAAAAGACAAAGATAAGGAAGTAATCAATTTCGATTTTCCTTAGTTTTTTTTTTTCTTTCTCATTGAGGGGAAAAATAAAAAAAAGAGATCATTAGCCTGAAAAAATGGAACAAAACAGTTAAAGGTGAAAGATCATATAAAAAATCAAACAAAACAATGGACAGCATTAGTACAAATGGAAAATGCCTGGACCAATCCTCCTGTAAAATATTGAAGCCTCCTGAAACCAAAGTTTCTCTCTATCACTGTCACTATCACAATTCTATCAGTCACTATCATTCTTTTTGCACAATTTTACCTAGTTTGGGGGGAGATTTTACAATATGATTATTGTAAGTAAACTGGCAATTTCCATTGTTATTCAAAACAAAAATTTGTATTGATATAAAATTAATGTACTTTGTGGCCTTCGGGTATTGCTGGCTAAGGCGTTCCTAGGGAATGATGTGCTAATAGTGACAATAGTAATGAATTTCATAATTTTGTGATTTAAAGTTTATAAAACATATTGCTTGTATTAGCTCATTTGATTCTACATTCCAGGACCTGAAATGATTTGTGGGTAGAATTATGATCTATTATCAGTAATCTTAGAGAATTCATGGAGAATATAAAAGGTGTAGCAGGACAGAATAGGAGTAAATGTTTTGATAAAGGTAGGTAGGGGGATACTTCAAACCAGAAGGCTAATTTTGGTTTCTGAAGAAATCACAGAACACTTTATTTTAAGAAAAAAGTTACGTGAGCACTTGGAAATGCAAGTGACAGTCTAGAAACCAGCATAGTTGCCATGAGTTAACTAAAGTCAAATTACTCCAAGCCAACTTTATTTCCTTTTTTGAACAAGTTATAAACTGGTGGAACAAAGGTAATGCCATTGACATAGTCTAGTACTCCTTATGTCAGTAGAGCATCTGACCATCTTGTATAAAATAGTTTTAGACATGGAGGAGAAAAGGAAGCTGGATGACAGTAACGTTCAATTTAAAACAAGATCCAAAGAATTATGTAATAAAATTATGCCAGTTTTTTCATTGCATGAGTGTCTTTGGGAGTGGTTAGGAATTTTCATTAATGGCTTGACTCCAGACATAGCTCTGATGCCTATCAAATTTGTAGATGACATAGTACTGATGGGATAGATATCAAGTTGGATGAAAGAATTGGTTGTGAACAGAAATATTTATAGCATAGAAAAAATGTGCTGAATATAACAACAGAAATTTAGAAAATGTAACTGTACATTTTTATCTTTAACAAAAGAACTATACAAGTACTAAAAGAGTACCTGATATAACAAGCACTTAATGATTGTTGGCTTTCTGTGAAAAATACCATGTAATTTTAGTAAACAGCAAGTTCATTATGAGTTGAGTGTGATATGGCAGCTTAAAAAATATTTTAGGCAGAATTGATAGAAATATTTTATCTAAAGAAAAAGAGAGTATAATTTATAATTTACCCTGGTTGGACCACATGTAGAATTCTGGTTTTAGTTTAGGATATTGCTTTTTATTTTTTATTAGTTAAGTTATTTATTTTCAGTTTTCAACATTCACTTCCATGAATTTTAAATTTTCTCTGCCTCCCTTCACACTCCCTCTCCAAGATGGCCTGCAATTTGATATAGGCTCTACATATACATTCATATTAAACGTATTTCACTTATGTTGTATAGAAGAATTATAACAAATGGGGAAAATAGTGAGAAAGAAAAAGAAAACAAAACAAAATTTAAAAAAGAAAATAGTCTGCATTGCTCTGCATTCAGAGTCCATAGTTCTTTCTTTGGATGTGGATGGTATTTTCCATCATGAGTCCTTTGGAATTGGTTAAGGTCCTTGCATTGCTGAGAAGGGCTAAATCTATCAAAATCAGTCATCACACATTGTGGCTGTTACTGTGTACAATGTTCTCCTGGCTCTGCTCACTTCACTCAGTATCAGTTTATATGTCTTTCCAGGTTTTTCTGAAATCTATCTGTTCATCATTTCTTATAGCACAATAGTATTCCATTACATTCACATATCACAGCTTGTTCAGCCATTCCCCAATTGATGGGCATCCCCTCAATTTCTGGTACTTGTCCACCACAAAGAGAGCTGCTATAAATATCTTTGTACCTGTGGGTCCTTTTCCCATTTTTATGATTTCTTTGGGATACAGCCTTAGAAGTGGTGTTGCTGGGTTAAAGGGTATGTACATTTTTATAGCCCTTTGGGCATAGTTCCAAATTGCTCTCCAGAGCAATCATTGGATCAGCTCACAGCTCACAGCTCCACTAACAATGAATCAGTGTTCCAACTTCCCCACATCTTCTCCAATATTTATCATTTTCCTGTTTTGTGATGTTACCAATCTGACAATGTGATGTGGTACCTCAGAGTTGTTTTGATTTGCATCTCTCTAATCAATAGTGATTCAGAGCATTTTTTTCATATGACTATAGATAGCTTTAATTTCTTTCTCTGAAAACTGCCTGTTCATATCCTTTGACCATTTATCAATTGGAGAATGACTTGTATTCCTGTAAATTTGACTCAGTTCTCTATATATGTTTAGAAATGAGGCCTTTATCTGAGACACTATTCGTAAAAATTCTTTCTCTGTTTTCTGCTTCCCTCTTAATTTTGATTGCATTGGCTTTGTTTGTGCAAAAACTTTTCAATTTAATGTGATCAAAATTATCCATTTTGGATTTAATAATGTTCTCTATCTCTTGTTTGGTCATAAATTCCTCCATTCTTCATAAATCTGACAGATAAACTGTGCCTTGCTCCCCTAATTTGTTTATCATATCAGCCTTTATATCTAAATCATGTACCCATTTGGACTTTATTTTGGTATATGGTGTCAGATATTGGTCTATGCACAGTTTCTGTCATACTATTTTCCAGTTTTCCCAGCAGTTTTTGTCATACAGTGAGTTCTTATCCCAGATGCTAGGAACTTTGGGTTTAGCAAAGAGTAGATTGCTATAATCATTGGACTACTGTGTCTTGCATACGTAACCTATTCCACTGATCTACCCCTCTATTTCTTAGCCAATAGCAACTAGTTCTGATGATTGTTGCTTTATAATGCAATTTTAGGTCTGGTATGGCTAGGCCACCTTCCTTAGCATTTCTTTTCATTGATTCTCTTGATATTCTAGACATTTTGTCCTTCCAGATCAATTTTGATATTACTTTTTCTAGCTCTATAAAATAATTTTTGGTAGTTTTGTATGGCATTGAATAAGTAAATTAATTTAGGTAGAGTTGTTATTTTCATTATGTTAGTTCAGCCTACCCATAAGCAACTGAGTTTTTCCAATTATTTATGTCCGACTTTATTTGTGGGAAAAGTGTTTTATAATTGTTTACATATAGTTTTTGGCCAAAAAACCCAAAGGGTTTTTTTTTGGCAGTAAGACTCCCCAATATTTTATAATGTCTACAATGACTTTAAATGGAAATTCTCTTTCTATCTCTTGCTATTGGGCTTTGTTAGTAATATATAGAAATGCAGATAACTTATGTGAGTTTATTTTATATCCTACAACTTTGCTAAAATTTTTTATTTCAAGTAGTTGTTTACTTGATTCTTTAGAATTCTCTATGTATATCATCATATCATCTGCAAAGAATGATAACTTAGTTTCTTCTTAGCCTATTCTAATTGCTTCAAAATCTTTTTAAAGCTCACATTTCTAGTACCATATTGAATAACAGTGGTGATAATGTACATCCCTGTTTCACCTCCAGTCTTTGATGGACATCCCTTCAGTTTTGCCATCAGAAAAAGAATTGCATTAAATATGAATCTAGCTTATCTCCCTTATGTATAATGCTTGCTCATGGTTTTTGGTAGATGCTACTTATCATTTAAAGGAAATTTCCAATTATTCCTATGCTCTCTAGTGGTTTTAATAGGAATGGGTTGTTGTATTTTGTCAAAAGCTTTTTCTGTATCTACTGAGCTAATCATATGGTTTCTGTTAGTTTTGCTGTTGACATGATCAATTATGCTGATAATTTTCCTATAGAATATTGCATTGTAAAAGCGATATTGACAAGCTGTGGTTGGTCTAGAGGATAACCAGGATGTGAAAGAATTTGAATCCCTGTCAGACCATGAGATGGTCAATTGAATGCATTGGGAACTTTTGACAAAAGAACTGGATGCTGCGTGACATGAAGATAGTGTTCAATTGTTTAAGTCAGAATACATTGTGGAAATGAGAATAAAAATTATTATACTTGGCTCCAGAAGTTAAAACAAGGACTAATGAGTAAAAGAAAGAGAAAAGCTATCTTAGATGATCATTCCCTAAGAATTAAAGCTTTCCAAATATTCAGCAGAATGTCTCTATGAGAGCAGTTCCTTGTCTTGGTTGTCATGAAAAGTGATCAAGGAAAAGTTTAAAGACTATTTGTCAGGTATGTTATAGACTTCAAAGTTTTCTAGCCTAGAATCAGTGAACAGGTGTTTGTTTTTAATATATTTTGAAAGTTATATTTCAATATAATTAGTTTATTTTTAGTTGTATTTATTTAATTTTATGTTTTAAAAGAAACTCTATTCTGAGAATGGTTCTGTGGGCTTTCACCAGACTCCAAAAGAATTTCAATAAACAAGGAAAGAAGGAAAGAAAGGAAGGAAAAATGAGATCAGCATTCATATAGTGCCTATTATGTGCCAAACATTGTGCCACAAGAAAAAGTAAAGAGCCCTGTTTCATTTTGAGATAAAATTATTTTTTTTAATTTTATTTGTTTTCTTAATTTTGAGTTCCAAATTCTTTCCCTCCCTCCAGCTCTGCCCTATGCCTTGAGAAGACAAGTAATATAAAACCTATAATATATATAGATATAGATATATATAGATGTATGTATATAAAATCATGTAAAATGTAGTTCCATATTGGGCATATTGTCAAAAAAGCAAGAAAAAATAAAGTATTAAAATTATATTTCAATTGGTACTCAGAGGTAATCAATCATCATTAGTCCTGAATTATCTTCATTGTATTGATCAGAATAGCTAAGTCTTGCAGCTGATCATCATTACAATATTGCTTTTCCTGTATACAATGACTTCCTGGTTCTGCTCAGTTCACTTTGCATCAGTTCATAAAAGTCTCCCTAAGTTGCTTTTTTTTCCCCTAAAATTATCCCCCTCATCATTTCTTATACCACAATAGTATTCCATCACAATGGTATATCACAACTTTTTCAGCCATTCCCCAACTGATGGACATACCTTCAATTTTTCCACCAAAAAAGGATTGCATGTATTGTGTATTTGTACAAATAGTCCCTTTTCTTTTTCTTTTCATCTCTTTTTGGTGCAGACCTAACAGATGCATTTCTGGATAAATGACTATACACAGTTTTTTAGGCCTTTGGGCACAGTTTCAAATTGTTCTGCTGAATGGTTGGGCCGGTTCGCAGCTCTACCAACAAGAACTCCTGTTTTAGAAATAATTATCATGTGTGAGAGAGGTTGAACTAGATGACCATGCAGTCATGAGGAAAGGGCATTAGATCACCTTTCAATTAATTTCTTCATTTGTAAAGTCTGATGCTTGGAATAGAAATAGGTAGCATTTATGTAGTGCTCAATATATCCTAGATACTCTGCTAAGATCTTTACAAATATTATTTCATTTGAACCTCACAACAACCAAGAAGATCATCTCCATTGTACAATTGCAGAAACTATGGAAGAAAAAAGATAAGTAACTCACCAAACTTTGCACAATTATTAATTGTCTGAGTTCAGATTTGAATGCAGATTTTCCTACTAGAGAGTTGAAAGATGGAGGTTCAATTCTCTATCCATAGTACAATCTACTTGACCTGTTTGAACAAGACTATTTTTTTTTCAGATCATGATTGTTTAGTGAATTCATGATTTTCAGGGTCTTTTTTGTCTTTGTCTTTAATGACATAATCATAATAGTACCTAATTTCATATATATGTATATATATATATGTATGTGTATGTATATATATATATATATATATATATATATATATATATATATGGGAAGATTTCACATTTATTTGACTCTAACCACTAATTTGCTGATATCTAGTTCCATATCCTTCCATGAAACACACAACACTACTCTGTTAGAGTAAATCATCTCCTTATCTAAATGTTTTTAGTAGTCTCTGCAGAAGTCTTTGTTTTCACTATTAAATCTGACCTACATATTTGAAATAAGCACCTTGGCAATTTTTCTTGTCAGTGGTTTTTACAATCTTTTTTAACTATTCAAGGGAGAATAGTTGATTTTCCTGGATTTAAAGTGACAGAGTGCTGAAATATTAAAATTGTATGTAAACTACAATATGTAAACATTTTAATGGAAAGCAAGCTATTGTGCTACTAATAATTTGATTTTTGAAAAAATATACTTGCACACATCAGGAAGTTCAAAATTAAGCTTGTTCTGCCCATGGGATTTGCCACCACAAGAACATTGCTGAGTACAAGTTAAAAACAATGCATGTAAAATTGACTGCTATTGGAGTATATAGGCTTATATGTGCATGCATATGCCTGTACTAATTGGAAATTTTTTTCAATGGACTCTGCAACTAAGTTTATTAAATAACTTCAATTTATAGGCATTTTTCTTTTGCCTGAGTTATTTATGCTCTAAAAGTCATAAACACCACAAACTAAATTGGCTTCAGTGCATAAATATTGCAATGTTTGCATCTTTTGCAGCAGTTTTTCCTATTTAATTTTGGATATCCTAGCTCTGTGACATACAATGTTTATCAGTAAAGCAGCAGACAGTTTGTCAAATAGATGATTACTGATAATAGTTCAGCGATGGTATTATGTTTTAAGATTATTATAAACTGCATAACAATAAGTAAGTATTGTAAGCATGCTTCATCAATGTAATGTGGATGGACAATCCAAATATTTTGACATCAAATTCTTTTTTTTTATGATAGACTAAATATAAGCTGATTTGCATCATGCAGAGCCATTGTTATTCATCTACATTTTAAGAATTTATGCAAAGTTTTGTGTCAATAAAACCAGTAAACCTAGATGCAAGTTATCAATTTTCAAAGTAACTCATTCTTCAAAGCATGAAGGCTTGCTTACATCAATGGTATGTGTGTGTGTGTGTGTGTGTGTTTGTGTTGGGCACAGGCCTACTGGTTTTTCAGCTAAAACCCCTATTAACGCCTATTTTATTTTGACTGTCAGAATTACTCAAATGTTTCAAAAGAGAACACTATGGTATTTCAGAATTGTGAATGTGTAAAATCATGTTATCTTGGAGACTCTCTTGCTTCTGAAGCAGGAAGGCAGCCTTCTAATCAAGAAATCATCTAGTTTCATAGGAAAACAAAAAATTAGTACCTATTAATATGCTATTGTTTGGGATATCTTGTAATATCTTAGCAATTTTAATGAGCAAGAAAAAGAGAAGACACTGTTTCATTATTGACTTAAACTCATGAACAGTAATTATTCCAGGATAAAACTGTGTTTAAAAAAACAGAACTTTAAAAAAATAAAGTATCTCCATTGTATGGATATGTAAGGTAAGATTTCTAATTAAAGGCTGTCTGAAAACAGCTTATATTTTTAAATAAATATGAATCTAGTAGAATACTGTTAAAAATTATTTCTCTTCTCCCCTACACCCAACATTCATTTGTAATAAATATTCTTAAATTTAAGGGGGAAATGTGCTCTACAATGTTACTATTCATTTAAAGAAGGATACTAAGATTATCACTTATCACGTTAAGAAAAGATTATGTAGGGCATTAAAATCATTTTGATGTTGGCCCTGGCTGCAGGAACATAAGCTCATTTTTCATGACTGAGGAAGTGATACATTTAGTTCATGTCTACTGATTTTTGCCTATTCAAAAATCATTATTCTTGGACGTTCATATGTCTGTAGATTTATAGCGTCATCTCGATTTATTACTTAATGTAGGTTACCATCTTGCAACATTATATAATTAGAGAATAGAGTTCAGGAAGCACAGAAAAGATTCACAATTAAGTAGGACCATGATTCCTATGAAATTGAGGAGAAAATATTGTTCAATTGTAGGTAGAGTTGAAAGGCAGCCACTGAGTGTGTCAACTTCTGCCAGCCTCATTTCTCAACAAAAATACCTCCCATTTCTAGTGCCAACAGAGAGCATGCTAAGATCAAAGAAGCATAGGAGGGAAAAATACCTTTATGCCCAATTATAGGACTATTGACTGAATATTCACACTGAGGAAACTCATTAAAAAAAAAAGCTTGACTATTTGCGTCTTTGCTTCATTGCATTGGTAACTTCAAAGGTGCCTTTGATTTAACCAAAAACTGATTTTGTGCTCCATGGGATTCCATGAAACCTGCCTTAACATTTCAGGCACCTCTTTGGAGAGATACTTAGGAAGGCAGCCACTTATTCATCCATTACCCAAAATTGTTCCCCAAGGAGCACTGGGGAATCTCTGAGGTCTTTCTGGTTTATATCATTCCTCCCTGATTCAGGAAGTTTTAACACAGGTGGGGTGAAGAGAATTGCAGATTTCTTCCTCCTTAAATTGGAGTGTTGATAATATACAAGGAAGCAGTCTTTCCCTCCACTCATCACAGTGTCACTAAAATTCCAGTCATTTAATTTGAATCTGAGAGACCTTGGCAAACAGCCGGCAGTGTGGTGGATAGAGTGCTGGATCTTGAATCAAGAAGACCTGAGCTCAAATTCAGCCTCAGACACTTGTGCAAATCACTTAACCTCTGCCTCAGTTTCCTCAGCTATAAAATGAAGACAATAAAAGCACCTCTGAGGGTTGTTGTGAGGATCAAATGAGAAAAAATGGTTATTCTATTCATCCTTCCCTTCCTATTCTGATCTTACTAGATCACAGACCTGATCATGTCACTTGTCTATTCAGAAAACTGTCATTGCCTTTATTTATTTTTATTTTTAACCAGAACTATGAGTTATTTCACGTAGGACATTCCCAGGCTGATACAAATCCACACAACAAATCTCTACAACTGAGTGTTAGACAATAGCCTGGGGCCTTGAGAGTTTAAGTGATTTTCCTAGGCTCATGTACAGTATGTGTCAGAAACAGGACTTGAACTCACGTCTTTCTAATGGTAAGTCTGTCTCAGCCTAAAATTCCATGTAACTTCTTTTTAATAGCTATGAGATAAAAGAGAAATAGTTAATGGTTATACACTGCTCTACAAGTTTACAAAGCATGTAACTAAAAACAAGACCTGATGAATGTTGCGTGGCATAAGATTAAAAAAAAAAGCACTGAAATTGGCGTCAGGAGAGAACAGGGTTCAAATCTATTGTTTACATATAGAAGCTATGTAATCATGGGCAAGTCACTTTGCCTTTCTGAGCCTAAGCTTACTCATACTGTATAATAATGAATTTGGAATAAATGGCCTCTAAGGTTCTTTCCAACGTTCAATCTATGATCCCATGATTCTAGAAATAAATCACTTTATACCTCTGAGCTACAATTTTCTCATCTATAAAATAGAGACAATAATATCTACAGTACTTAACTCGCTGAGTTTTTGTGATGATCAAGTGAGGTAAACCATAATGTACTTTATAAAAATCAAGCTTATGAACATTGAAAAACAACATACATTTTTTGAGATAATAAAATTAGAAAAATAAAATTTAGTGTTCTATAAATGAAAACAGCCTTGAAGAAGCACACATCACATGGTAACAAATGGGTAAATCCAGGATTCAAACTCAGATTTCCTTACTTGTATGTCTAATGAAATTTAGGGGTACAGGGACCCCAAAACTATTATGGTACAGGGCAGAGTTATGTGGTAGGAATATGCAGACTCAAGCAGTCTTCCAGTCAAGTGGTAAAAGTTTATTATAACACTAACAACGTGGGCAGAGCTCTTTAGGGAACTTGCAACCTAATGCTAAAGTTTATATAGAAAAAGTACAGTGAATGGTATGCCAAATATGCTAATTAAGATGGAGGGGCAGGATCAAGGATTGGTCAGCTCTTAAAAGAACATACAGTTTCTGTACCTTGGCCTAAGGAGTCATTCACTACTGGAAATGGGTGGGGGTCAGAAAGATTGGAGGAGGCAGGGCAGG
>JAQQSZ010008025.1:0-13155 GCA_028646595.1 Phalanger gymnotis | reverse complement strand
GGAAAATGCTATCCACATCTAGAGAAAGAACCATAGAGTCTGAATGCAGATTGAAGCACACCATTTTCTCTCTTTTGTTTGATTTTCCTTTCTCATGTTTTTCCCCTCTCATTCTGATTCTTCTATCACAACATGACTAATGTGGAAATATGTTTGATATGATTGTACATTTATAGCCTGTATCAGATTACATGCCATCTTGGAGAGGGGCGAAGGGAGGGAGGGAGAAAAAAATTTGGAACTATAAGTCTTATAAAAGTGAATGTTGAAACCTATCTTTACATGTAATTGGAAAAAATAAAATATTATTAAATGGGGGAGGGGAAGTGACCAAGAAAAAGAAAGATATATACAAGGCTGAGACAAAGTAATCTTAGATAAGAAAACACGAGCAGGTTAGGGTACGGGAAGAAGGGAAAGAGGCTAGGAAAAGACTTCAGAAGAAGGTAATAATGAAGGTGGTAGTGAAGGTGAACCAGAGACTAGACAAGGCAGAGGTAAGGAGGGAAATCCAGTGCCAAGCTAGAGGTATGAATGCAGTGCCTAATTGCTCCCTCATTTTCACATATTGACTTTTCCAATGTTTCCCAATGTTGAAATTACAGTGCTTGTTCTTGTCTCCAAAGGCTTCTAAAGAGTAAACATAATTTGTTCCCTAACTACTAGTCATTTTCCTTCCCACAACCCCATATAGCCCAGGATTAGTGGCTTCATTTTGCCTAACACAGCTTTAAAATCGCATCCCTATTGTCACCCTTAAATCTAACTGATTTCCAAGTGTCAGTTCATAAACAGCAACAATTCCCTTCCTGATTCCATTATTCAGGGGGGCCTTGGAGCAATCAGCACTGGTTTCTTTACGAAGATACACACTTGTTCTCATAAACCATACTAATGGTCTGTTTTTTACCAAAAATATTTTCATTCCTGCTGATATACAATTTCAATCACAATCATCCTGAGTACTTAAACTCTGAGGGCCCTCCAAAACAGACCATTTATTAACCAAAGTATATTAGCAATCCTATCCATACGTCCCCTGCATTGCTAATTTGGTGTTACTTCTAAGGATAGGATTGCACAGTTATTTGTTAGTTTCCCAGCACTTAATAAGCTTATAAACTCTGACAATTTTGACAACCACTCCAGACTCATAAAATGTAATTTTTATGACTGTCATTTAAGTGGGTCTAATCCTCCACATGGCTCACAGATTTACTTAACAGAGGCGGATGATAACCACGCTGAGTTTATTACACTCTTAATTCTTGTTTTATTTCAAGGAAATATTAATATGGCAAATGGTAATGTAGGCTCCTGATACATAGGCATAGCACACTTTATCCCCTTCCACACATACAATTTCTCACCTCAAGGTTTAACCACTTACAGCAAGAAAGTTCTGGACGTGAAGTGAAAGAGGAACTACTCCTATTGCTAGGACATTGGCAAGTACCTCATACTTGCCACCAACCACACTAGGAAATGGACCATTCTGGGATGGGAAGGCAAAGGAAAAAACAGGGGCAAATTAGCCCAACTTATATATGCTTTCATTTTCATCTTCCAGGACAGAACTTTTGGTTCTAAATGTGTACCCTAAGGAAATGGTGTAATTTCTAACTTTTCTGCTACTCTTCCGAACATGTAAGATGTCATTTAAAAATAATAATATTGCCTTTTTAGAAACCTATGTATCTGATCTTTTCAAATAATTAATTCCACTAATTGATTAAAATTTTTGTTAGATTTTACTGTATATGACACCTAATAGTTACATTAATGCATCTTGTTATATGCTTTTTTAGAGTTTCAATGGCATGCCTATAAATCTTCTAGGAAACAGATTAGATAGATAGATAGATAGATAGATAGATAGATAGATAGATAGATAGATAGATAGATAGACAGACAGATAGATAGATAGATATGATCATATGATAAATATATCTTAGACAATTGAGTATCATAGAATCTTTGAGATGTGAGACTTGAGTGGTTGCCTATCTCAACCTTTGCCTAAAGAGTGAAACCCTTCTATAACATCCATAACAAATAGTCATTCAGCATCCACTTAAAGAGTTCCAATGACAAGGAGCACATTGCCTCACAAGGCAAGCCATTTCATTACTGGAAGAAACAATAGCATTTATTCCCTAGAGTCATTTTTCCTTGTTGACCAATGGAATTAGCAAATAGGTGGTTTGAAATTAAGAACTGATCTTCCTATGAGGATGCAACAATTAATTGATTTATAAATTCATCATACTTTGTAATTTAATTTAAGCAAATTTCCTAATGATTTCCAAATTTCTAAGCTCTAGAGGCATATATAAACTAAAAATAAAACCAAGATTAAAACAGATGATTGTGGGATGGGGAGAGAAGAGAGGGATATAAGCCTAACAATTACAACTCTAAACACAAATGGACTGAACTCCCCTATTAAAATTTAAAAGTCACAGATTGGACTAAAAAGCAAAATCCTACAGTAAGTTGCTTCCAAGACACACATTCAATCCAGAAAGATTTAAAGAGATTGAAAAAGAAAACATAGTCTAAAATTTACCATGCCAAGCTATGAAAAGTGAATTGGCATTAATGTTATTGAACAAAGTTAAATTAAAATTAAAAATTATGAAAAAGAAGTAATCAAAGACATTATATTAGGCAAAAAGCTTCTACATGAGATAGGTACATCATTCTTAAATGTACAGGATCATCATTCTTTGGTATCAAAATTCATAAAGGAATACTCATGGTCTTGTGAGAAAAAAAATGGAAAAACGGGTAAGAAAAAGTAACAATGGGGCAGAGTCAAGATGGTGGAGTAAAGGCAGGTATTCTCTTGAGCTCTTCCCCAAACCCCTTTAAATATATATGTGTATATGTGTATATACACACACAAACATATATATATTACATATATACATATATATACATATATATATATATATATACCTTTAAAAATGACTCTAAACAAATTCTAGAGCAGTGGAACCCACAAAATGACAGAGTGAAACAAATTTCCAGCCCAAGAGAACTTGGAAGGTTGGCAGGAAAGGTCTGTTGCACCAGGGTAAGAGAGGAATGCAGTCTGGTGCGGGCTGTGCCAGCACAGCCCCAGTCACAGCAAACCAGGAGCAGACTTTAGGAGTGACTAAATAGCAGCAGCAGTGGCTGCTTCTGGAGCTGTCAGCCCAAAGACAATCTGTATCAAAGCCCTGGGTGGCAGTCCCAGAGCAAGGAGGAGCACTAGCACAGCAGAGCTTGCAGCCACAGTGGAGGGGGGCTTTCCTCACAGTTCCAGGGCACAAAAGACTGCTTGTGGTTTCTCATAGACCAGAGCACAGGCCAAGAGAGTAGTAAACATGCATCTCCCTAGATCATGCCAGTTCAAAAGACTGAAAATTTACAGGTCCATAGAAGTATCTTTGAAAAGAGCTGCACAAAATCCCTGAAGCTTGGAACACTGCACCTTCCACCCCAG
The DNA here is from genome assembly GCA_028646595.1 of Phalanger gymnotis. Classification (NCBI taxonomy): domain Eukaryota; kingdom Metazoa; phylum Chordata; class Mammalia; order Diprotodontia; family Phalangeridae; genus Phalanger; species Phalanger gymnotis. Next base: position 9,665 of record JAQQSZ010008025.1, on the reverse strand, counting down.
AAGAAGAGCCCTACTTTAACAAAGTTAAAAGTCAAGTAATAGGCTGAGAATATGAGCAAACAACAGAAAAAACTATGGTGACAAGGAAGATCAAAACACACGCTCAGAAGAAGACAACAAAGTCAAAGTTCCTACATCCAAAGCTTCCAAGAAAAATATGAATTTAGCTCACATCATGGAAGAGTCCAAAAAGTATTTTGAAAATCAAGTAAGAGAAATAGAAGAAAAATTGAGAAGAGAAATGAGAGTGATACAAGAAAATCATGAAAAATGAGTCAATAGCTTGGTAAATGAGACACAAAAAAATACTGAAGAAAATAATACCTTAAAAAACAGACTAGTCCAAATGGTAAGAGAGGTCCAAAAAGCCAATAAGGAGAAGAATGCCTTAAAAAGCAAAATTGGCCAAATGGAAAAGGTCCAAAAGCTCACTGAAGAAAATAATTCCTTAAAAATTAGAATGGAGCAAATGGAAGTTAATTACTTTAGGAAAAAATCAAGAAACAACAAAACAAAACCAAAATAATGAAAAAATAGAAGATAATGTGAAATATCTCATTGAAAAAACAACTGACCTTGGACACTTCCTCTAATAATATAGGTCCCAATTGATCCATATCTATTCATCCTATGTATATTCTCTCATAAATCTACCACATAGTATTCATTCAACTTTCCAAGGTTGTTCTCTCTCTCTCTCTCTCTCTAGACATTATGAGGACATTAAAGGTACATGCAATCCATTAATTAATACTCTCACAACGTGAACGGAGCATCTTTTTTCCAGTCATACATTTTTCTGAGGAAATTTTTACTTCTCTGTAATTCCCCATTCACAATTATGGCATCCTGATCACATTCACCATGCTCTTCTCAATCAATCAGTTAATTGACACTTTAATTAAGCACCTATTATATGCTTGCTGTTGGGGATACTAATATGATGAATGAATAAAAACACATTCTACTTGCAAGGAACTTCCATTCTAATGAGAGAAGTATACTTATATAAGTATATATAACATACATTTATTGTGAATACGTAGAAGAAAATATTAAGTAGCTAAGTACAGGGCAGAAATCATCTTTATGTAGAAGACGGTATTTGAAGCTGTGTCTTAGATGAAGAGGGAGACTCTGTGAGGTGGAAGTAAGGAGGGACAGAATTCCAGACATGGGGAATGACCAATGCAAGGTTTGGGTAGAAGATAGAATTTTCTTTGGGAGACACAGAAAGAAGGCCAGTTGATGTAGACCCCAGGGTTTGAGAGGGGAAGTAATACACAATGAATTTAGAAGAGTAGGATGGGGCAAGGCTAAGAAGGGTTTTAAAAGTTAAACAGAGGAGTTTACATTTGATCCAAAAGGTAATAGGGAGTCATTGGGGTTTATTGAGTAACTGAGTGACATGATTAGATCTGTAACTAAAGTAAATCATTTTGCCAGCAATACAGAGAATGAAATGGAAAAGGAAAGACTTGGGGTAGGAAAACCAATTAATTCAATTCAACATAACTCGGTAAACATTTATTAATCACTTAGTACGTGTCAGGTACTACGCTAAGTGCTAAAGATACAAAAAAGAAAAACAATGATGGTCCCTGCCTTCAAGGAGCTTACAATCTAATGGAGCGAAGACAATATGCAAAAGGAAGCTGAAAGCAACAGTGTGGGGAACCCACTTGGCATACCAGCACAAGGGCATGATGTTCCATGAAGCCAAGACCAAACAGAGTTGCTGATGGGAGTTATCTGGAAAGTTTTAAAAGTTCTGAGCTCTCTATAAAGGAAGACTTTGGGAGGAGTTTATCGCTTTACCTGCCAGCCCTCCAATAAAAGGGGAAAGGCAACTGAGGAATTTAAGAAAGTGTTGGGTATCAAAAACTGAATCAATAAGTGTAATGATGAGAATTCAGGTGGTCAGCTTAACCTGGAGAAGGCGTGATGTCCCATGTAGTCCAAACCAAATAAGGCTGCTGATGAGAGGTTGTCATAATATTCTAGATGAAAAGTGGTAGCACAAATTTGGGTGGTGGCTGTATGAGTAGAGAGAATAGGAGACATTTTAGAGTTTTTTAAAAAGGCAAGATTTTGTAACCGATTAAATGTGTTGGGTTAAAGAGGAATGAGGATCACACCAAGTTTCACTGGTCTCTGTGATCTAGTTAGACTGGACTTCTTATAGTTCTTCATACATGAAACTCCACCTTCCATTTCTATATCTTGTACTCGCTGTTTCTCCAGCCTCAAATGCACTCCCTCATCATTTCTTTCTCTCAGAATTCCTTGTCTCCTTTAACACTCATTTCAAACACCACCTCCTACATAAAGTTTTCTTTCTTGATCCTTTGAGCAGCTAATCCCTCCATGCCAAAATTACCATCAATTTTTTTCATACATACTTACATGTAAACAAAATATAGTCTAAGCTCCTAGAGGGAAGGACATATTTCATCTTGTCTTTGAATCCCCAGTACCTAGAAGAGTGCCTAGTGTTTAATAAATGTGCAGAGTATCAATTGATCGATCTCAACTTCAATTTTTCTGAGACTATACCATAATTCGCAGCCATACATCAGTGAAATAGTATTGGAATTTTAAATACGAATCATTGTTTCAGGGAGAAATTGTAGTCATTAAAAGAACTGTGCAATTTCTCAAAGGCAATTCAATTATGGTTTTAAAAAATACACAAATCAAATACAGAAAATGAGTGGCTTCAAACATGTGGTCTAATGGCAAGAGGAATGAATTCAGAGTCAGAATACTTAGGATGAAAGCCTAGTTCCATTTACTACCTGCATGACCTTGGATAGGTTATTTAACCTTTCTGGTCCTCAATTTTCTCATCTGTAAAATGAGGGAATTGGTCTGTAGCAGGGGTTATTAACCTTTCTTTGCATCATAGATCCCTTTGGCAGTCTTGTGAAGCCTATGGACCATTTCTCAGAATAATGGGTTTTTAATTCATAATTGAAGGAAATGCTAAATTTCAGCTAGAGGTTAGTAAAAATAAAGATGTAATTTTTTTCCCATCCAAGTTCACAGACCCCACGAAATCTATCCACAGATCTCTTGAAGATCTATGAACCTCAGGTTAAGAACCCTAGCTCTAGATGTATGATAAACCATCAAAGGACAGAGAGCATCAGAAGAGCCAGGAGTGAACAGTCACTATAAATACGTAACTTCTTTAGGACAGCTCTAATTATTAGGAAATTTGTTTCTCTTGTTTTTCCTGACACAAAGCCTAATTTTACTTCTTTGCAACATCCACCCATTGCTCCTGGTTCTCCTCTCTAATGCCCAGCAGAACAAGTCTAACCCCCTCCTCTACAAGATAGCCCAGGACCCTAAGGCTTCTTTTTCCAGGCTAAAATATATTCAGTTACTTCAACCAAACCTCAGATGTCAAGACAAGGCACCCTATCACCCAGGTCGCCTTCCCCTGGACACTTTCCAATTTTTTAGTGTTCTTAAACTAGGGTACCCAAAACCAAGCATAATACTCTACATAAGGTCTAATGGTAGCAGAGTAGAATGAGAATATCATCTCTCTATCTCCCGAAACTATATCCCTAGCTCAAGATCACATTGGCTTTTTTGGCTGTCACATGACACTGCTGACCCGTGAGCTCACAGTCTACCAAAACTCCTAGAAATCTTTCAAAACAACTATTGCTTATCCATGCTTCCTCCCATTAATCTTGTGAAGTCAATTTTTTGGACCCAAGTTTCAGACTTAAAATTTCTCTTTATTGACTTTCATCTTATTAGTTTTAGCTCAAAGTTCTAACCTGTCAAAATCCTTTTGGATCCCAACTCTATCATCCCATATATTAGCTGCTCCTCCACACTTTGTGTCTTTGGCGAATTTGATGAAAATGCATGTCATCTATGCCTTTATCCAAGCCACTGCTAAAAATGTAAACAGACCTGAGCCGAGATATAGATCCCCCTAGTACTCCACTGGAGACCTCCTACAACACTGACAAGTAATAAAATTAATCTTTGAGTCCAGGTGCCCAACGAGTTCTGAACCTATCTGACTGTATTATTGTCTAATCCACATCTCTCCATCTTCTCCACAAGAGTAGTACAAGATAAGAGTGAGAGTTGGAACCAAAGCTCATTTATCTCTAAGAAGGCAGCATTTAATTCCATCGAAAGTAAAGTACAAGCAAAGCTTAGAGAAATGGCTCAGTAAGAAGACAGATGAAATTCAGTTTTATGCTGATAGTAATAATCCAAAGCACTTTTCTGATGCCCTGGAGGCTATTTATAGGCCAAAGAGCTATGGTGCATCTCAACTACTCAGTGCTGACAGAGCCACATTGATTAGTGATAAGGACAAGATTCTGGAGAGATGGGCTGAACACTTCCATACTGTTCTCAACAGACCATCATCAATCAATGCTGAAGCCACTGACCATTTACCTCAGGTTGAAGTCAATCCCTCCCTAGCTGAAGCTCCAACTGAAGAAAAGGTTTTGAATGCCGTTAGGCTCTTTTCATTTGGCAAAGCACCTGCTGCTAATTCTATTTCAGCTTAGATTTACAAAGTAGGGGGGTCCATTGCTCATATAAAAGCTGCCTGAAATTTTCCAGGTTATATGGCAAGAGGAAGTTATCCCCCAGGAGTTCAAGGATGCCTCCACTGTTTGTCTCTATAAAGGTAAAAAAAATAGATTGTTCTCTGTCAGTCACAGGGGGAGGTCTTTCTCTTAGTCATTGTTGGCAAAATTCTTGCCAAAATCCTCCTTAAGACACTGATCCTTCACCTGGAAGATGGTCATCTACCTGAGACCAAGTGTGGCTTCAGAAAGGGCCAAGGAATAGTTGGTATGGTGTTTGCTGCCCGACAACTGCAGGAGAAATGCCAGGAACAGAGCAAAGGTCTGTATACAACATTTGTATATCTGATCAAGGCCTTTGATACTGTTAGTCATGAGGGCTTATGGAAAATTATGTCAAAATTTGGGTGCCCAGAGAAGTTCATCAGCATTGTATGTCAATTTCATGATGGCATGCTGGCCCGGGTTCTAGATAATGGACAATGCTCTCACACCTTCCCAGTCACCAATGGAGTTAAACAAGGCTGTGTGCTTGCTTCCATGCTTTTTAGCATGTTGTTTTCAGCCTTGTTGTCAAGTGCTTTCAATGAGGATGAACATGGCATCGAGGTCAGCTACAACACTGATGGTAAATTTTTCAACCTAAAAAGGCTACAAGCCAAGACCAAAGTGGAGGGAGTGTTTTTGCATTATTTTCTGTTTGCAGATGATTGTGCACTCAATGCACCCTCTGAAGCTGAGATGCAATGAAGTATGGATCAATTCTCTACTGCTTGTGCCAATTTTGGCCCAACAATTAACACCAAGAAAACAGGTGCTCCATGAGCCACCACCACACCATCCATATATGGAACAATCAGTTACAGAAAATGGAGAAGTTTTGAATGCTGTGGATAAGTTCACTTACCTTGGTAGCATATTTTCCTAGGATGTACACACTGATAATGAGGTTGACACTCCCATTGCCAGAGATAGCTCAATGTTTGGGAGGCCCCAAAGGAAAGTATGGAGGAGAAGAGGTATTAGACTGATTACCAAACTGAAGTTCTAACACAGCTGTGGTATTGAACCCATTGTTATATGGCTGTGAAACCTGGACAATCTACCAGCGCCATGCCAGGAAATTGAATAACTTCCATTTGAATTGTCTTAGGAAGATTCTAAAGATCACCTGGCCAGATAAGGTACCAGACACTTAGGTCCTTACTGGAACTAAACTGCCAAGCATTTAAATTCTGCTTCAGAGAACGCAACTCCAATGGACTGGCTGCTAATGAGACTGAAATTCAGAGTAGAATTTCCTCTAGTTATTCGCTCATCTCTTAATGAATGAAATTATCACTAAGGCAGGTCAAGCAGTTATCGGGGGTTTTGCTTTTGGGAGAGAGACAGATAGACAGAGAGAAAGAGAAGAGAGAAGAGAGAGAGAGAGAGAGAAAGCAGATGTCTCGATCAGAATGCAAAACACATACTTGCCAAAAAGAATATTTTATGGAGAATTCACACAGGGCAAGTATTCACACGGTGGTCAGAAGAAGCAATACAAGGACACTCTCAAGGTCTCTCTTAAGAACTTTAGAATTGATTGTGTGACATGGGAGACATTAGCACAGGACGTTGGCATGGTGTTCCCACAACGGAGAAGGTGCTGTGCTCTGCGAGCAAAGCAGAATTGAAACAGCTCAAAGGAAATGCAGGATGCTCAAGTTTGGAGTATCCACTCCAAATGCTCACATGGACTATTTGTGCCCAACCTGTCGTAGAGCATTCCAAGCTCATATTGGCCTAATCAGACACACTGAATCTTGACTCAAGCATAGTGATATCATTTTGGTCCTCTTCAAGAATGAAGGACAACAACCAACCAGTAAAAGGTACTTCCTCAGAAGCTTTGCTAAAATCGACATGAACTAAATGGACAGTATTCCCCTCATTCTCTAGGATAGTAATGCTGGGTTTTTCACGAGACAGTTTGCCAAGACTGAGTTTTGATGAAGTCATAAAAGCTTTTTGCAATCATCATTTTCATTTCTAGATGTTTTCTAGTTTTCCAACTATCTCTTTAACGATCTTTTCAAGAATTTTTGCAGGACTCAAAGTCTGGCTCACTAGCCTATAGTTGGCAGACTATTCTCTTCCTATTTTTGAACATTAACACATTTGACGTGTCTCATCTCATGGTACCTCTCTCATTTTCAATGATCTTTCAAAAATCACTGACAGCGGCTCTGCAATCACATCAGCCAGTTCTTTCAGATCCTAAGGATGTCATTCATTTGAGCCAGATGACTTGAGTTCACCCAGGTCATCTCAGTGTTCTCTTCCTACCTCATTCTGTCCAGGTTATGGCTTCTCATCTGTGCCATGGTTCACTCAAAGCCCACGGCTTCAAACAAATATGCCTCTTCTTGAAAAAATATATTCTGGTATCCGATTAGAAACATTTCCCAAGATATTTAAGAACGGTTCAGAAAGATTAAAACAAGTGATAAAGAGGTTTTAAAAATATCAGCAAACCCTTATGTTTCAGGAGCTAATAAAGTCATGCCTTTATTCTCTTCTGGCCCAAAGGATCCACAGCTGGAACAATCCATTTGAATGCCAAAGTTAACTCAAACTGCACCAGGTCTACACTACCACTTCTTTGTTTGTAATTGTCCTCCCTGGTTGGGGGAGGGGAGGATGGAGTATGTTAACCCATACCTCCCCAGTACCACCAATATCCTGGCACATGATACTTCACTGATCTTGGGCATCAACTCTCTATCACTCTCTTTGGTTCTATAACTTTTAGTGCAAAGTTAATTCTTCTCTGCAGAGAAAATAGAAACCTAAACATGAGTTGAGCAGTTCTATCTGTTGTCAGTCATCATTACATCATCCATCCCAAACAAAGGACTGATCCCTTCTTCAACCCACCTTTTTCCTCTCAGTATAATTTATAAAGCTCTTTCTGTTGTCTTTTGTTTCTCTTTCCAGCCTCAGCTTATTCTAAGCTTTAGCACTTTCTAGAACTATAACACATTCATTCATCAGCTACTATCTAGTCTTATTTCCATCTTATTTGCATTCTTTTTTAAAATCTAGGTTAGATATTGAGTTCCCAGTATATCCACATTAGTCTCTTCAGAAATTTTCTTATTAAAATTATTTTCTATTGCCTTTAGAAATCATTCTTGATTACCTCCCATCCTTCCTAGGCTGATTTCTCCTAAAACACTTTAGTCCATGGGAGCCTACCTATATTTCCTCTGAACACAGAGAAATCTGTTTTCTCAAAATCTAGGGTATATGTAAAACTATCTTCTCCTTTATCATCAGTTCTAGGATAGATTGGTCATATCCCCCAGGTTCCCACCATTTCCATCCATGGGTCTAGAATCAGCTAGATGGTATAGTAGATAGAGTGCTGGGATGTAGTGAGGAAGATCTGACTTCAAATTGCCTCAGACATGTACTAGCTGGGTGAGCCTGGACAAATCACTAAACTACTGCCTTATTTTCTTCAGCCGCAAAATGGGGAAAATAATAGAACCTACCTCATAGGTTTGTTGTGAGGATCAAATGAGATAATATTTGGAAAGGACTTAGCACAGTGCCTGGTACATAATAAGTACTTAATGAATGGTTATTCCACTGTCCAGTTCTTCTCTGCTAATGTGACAGAGATTCAGAATAGAATTTCCCCTAGTTGTTCCTTCATCTCTTAATAAATGAAATTTGCAGTAAGGCAGGTCAAGTAATTATTAGGTGCTTTGCTTTTGGGAAAGAGTCAGACAGACAGACAGACAGAGAGACAAAGACAGAGAGAGAGAGAGAGACAGAGAGAGAGAGCAAGCGCAGATGTCTCAATCAGTGAAGTCCCCCATTACTAGTATAACTTACCTCTGATAGATGTATTCTGTTTTCCAAGTTTCTTATCTATTTTTACCTCCTTTCACCTTCACCCAAATATTCTCCATCATGCTCACAATGTTTGAATTTCCTCATGAGTAAACCTTAATTCATAATGCTACTCTCCCTGTTACCTATTCTGTTTTTTTTCTTTTTGGTAGAATAGGTAGACAAGTGCACTCCTGTGTTACTCACACAGGTTATGTGTCTCCATGGATCTATCAAGATTAGGTTCTTTGGAAGGCATGAAAAGAGTTTCCTCCACCCACTTCTTTCCAAGGGAGACTTTCCTATCAAGAAAGCACTAGGAGATTGGGGCCACAAGGCTGGCAACTCTGCTCTCTGAGGAGAGAAGGTACCAGGCTAAATCCCATTTTTCCCAATTGAAGTTGAGCATCTTTCCTTTGTGAGCCCTTTATACTCCCTAACTACCTAAAGTATGGAGAAGCATTCTTTAAACCTACTCAACTCTTTATCTAGAAGGGTAATCTACCTACACTTAGAATATAGCTAAGTCACTAGACACTGAACATGATGCAAGTCCCTGCATATTTCCCTTGTTCTCCATAATGATTGAGCTTTCCAGCCTTGCTTCTCAAAACTACTTGTGTATATTTATACCTCAAACCTAAGAACCTTATTAAAACCTTTTAGAACCAATTAAATTCATATTAACTGGACTACCTCACTCAAATTCCTTTCCTTCATCTCAACAATTCCATAGCCACGCTCACCTCCCACTAATCTATCTGTTCCACAAATTTGGACCACCCACCAAACCACTCAATCAATTTTCTTTCTTTTTTTTGGCCTCTTTTTTTGTTTAATATATTTATTTTTCAGCATTGATTTTCACAGGAGTTTGAATTACAAATTTTCTCCCCATTTCTACCCCCCCACACACACTCCAATATAGCATATATTCTGGTTGCCCTGTTCCCCAGGCAGCCCTCCCTTCTGTCACCCCACTCCCCTCCCACCCCCTTTTCCCTTCCTTTCTTGTAAGGCAAGATAAATTTCTACACCCCATTGCCTAGGTATCTTATTTTCTAGTTGCATGCTAAAACGTTTTTGTTTTTGAACATCTGTTTTATAAAACTTTGAGTTCCAAATTCTCTCCTCTCTTCCCTTCCCACCCACCTCCCTAAGAAGTCAAGCAATTCAACATGGGCCACATGAGTATCATTATATATAACC
>JAQQSZ010008024.1:0-13155 GCA_028646595.1 Phalanger gymnotis | reverse complement strand
AATTTTCAAGGAGCCATTTTCTTCCTTAAGATCCTGGATATCCTTTTCTAATTGATTGACTTTCTTTTCATAATCTTCTTGTTTTTCTTGGATTGTTCTTATTTTTAAAAAATTTTTTCTGTTTCTCTCTCATTTGATTTTTAAAGTACTTTTTAAGTTCTTCTATGAATTCTTTTTGGCTAAGTGATCATTTGACAATACTCTTTGGGGTAGGAGAGGCTTTTTTTACTTCAGTATCTCCTCCGAAGATGAACCTTGATCTTCTGTATTCTTTGGTTCTTTCTGTGGTTGCATCCTTTTTCCTTTGTCTTCTCATTTTTTAAATTTGTAGCAACTTATTTTTTTTGTAATCACCTCTTGTCCTGGTGTATGGGGGATGGTGCCTCTGGCTTCATGTCCTCCTTCAGTTCTCCCCTCTAGCATATCTTCCAACAAAAAATCCTTGGCTTAGTATAAAATAATTTCTTCCCTCCCCATATTTGCTACACCTTCAAGGGTAGTTGACTGTACAAAATCAGTTGCTAATCAGGATACTTTCTGAACCACCTTTTTGACTCTTTATGGCTGATTAAGGGCAAATTTCTTGGTTTTGGTTCCAAGCTTCACAGGTGATGTCTTGATTTGTATGGGAATTAGGTTTAAGGGAGGCAGAGTTGTACAAAGTCATTAGCCTCATTCTTCTAGAGTCATCAAAGTCTAGGGGCAAGATGAAAGTCAAGATGACTGGCTGTGGGCTGGGATGTGTGGATGACCTTGGTGGCTTGTATGCCTGATCGAGCTCTAAACTCTCCACAGCACCTGCTTCAGCCACCTTCATGGCCATTGGAACAAATCGTTCTCATCTTTCCATTGCACTGGGGAAAGTCTTCACATGCTTGTGGTAGACGTCCCCCTAACTCAATGACAGGTTTGAGATCCCCTGACTACCTTCAATCTGGTTTAGGCCATCTGCCAAAATGGTTTACTGGAGTGTGGCCCTTGCCCATGCTACAGCTTCTGGGAGCCACAGGTGAGACTTGGGTGATGGTGGACACCAAAGGTGGAAGAGCGGCCCTGAAAAGGGCTTGGCGGGTCCTCACACCAGAGGTTCTAGTCTTCCCTGAATTCCCCATACAATTGGAGATAACAGAGGGAATTCACCAGCCTTAAGGGGGATCAGCAAAGTCTTCTTGCAGGAGGTGAGACTTTAGCTAAGATCCAATGTGTATGTTGGGGAAGAGAGTGGTACCTGGGAGTAGTAAAAAGAAGTCAAGGCTACCATTCCCTGCAAAAATCTCTGCAGCATATTAAATAGAAATGTGAAAATAGTTGAGACATTCCCATTGTCAATGTGAACTATTGGTATCACTATAGAATCATAGATTTAAGCTAAAGGTCACTCAAGAGGTCTTGTGGGTAGCTTGAATGACTGGAAGAAATTGTAGACAGGAATGAGAAAGAGAGATAAAGAGGGATGGCTTGGGGAAAGATGGAAAGGATAGGTCTGCATTCCTGAGCTCTCCCCCAGAGTGGCCAATCTATTCAGGCTAGATATTCACAAACAGATTGATAGATAAACTCTATTACTGGTGAATTCTTTCCCTGGCCAAGAAAGAAGTATCTTCCTTCTCCTTCACTTTTCCTTCCTCTCTACTCCTCTTTTCCCAAGTATGGAGATCAGATTCTAAAGTTTCCTCCTCCCCCACTTTTTTGTTAAGCCTAAATGATGGAGGGAATCTCTAGAATCAATCACCCAGTCACCCATTCACTAAATCCCATTTAAAGCAAGTATCCATATAATACACTCTGATTCCTTAACTGTGTTAGAACATGTGTAAGGAAGCAATCAATCAAAAGCATTAGACTAGATGCAGAAAGTCCCTGATCAATTTCGAAGTCTTTGAAAGCCATTGGATGAAATGGAATGATGTGATGCAGGAAGTATATTCATCCAGTTGTGTATATATGCATTGTATACAAGATTAGATCTTGTCACTGTATATTGGATTAATTGCTCTACTTATTACAATAGCGTGTTCAAAAATTATTATTTAAGTGAACCAATCTGTCAACCACAATGTCAAATAACCAATTTAATTTTGTTCTCAAACCATTTTGGATATTTTGTGTGCCACCTTATGTTGGGAATATATTCTTTGATTACTCCTTAGCCACTTAAGGATAGAAAACAGCTTTTGATTAATTAAAAGCAAAAAGTTGGAAGTATTTATTTTTTCCATTCTTTAATTAAAGAAGCCTACAGGCCACACGAGGAAATAATAACACTCATTATGCTGTGATGAAGGACAATGACTGATTTTTTTTCTGTAAAGATGGCGCACCAGCAACAAGCTCTTCTTTAGGTTCTTGTAACATTCTGCTATGAAAATATACAGATTATTATGATTTGGGAAATTTTCCCCAGCCAATTCAAACACACCATTTTATGCAAGGGTTCTTTTATTTTCAAAAGGTAAAGAAAAACCCTTTAAAAAGACTCATATTTTAATTAAGATAATGCTTCTTTTGTTGGCATTTCCTTTTCCTAGGGGATGTTTCCTTTGGTTTAGACTTATATGTTGTGTTCCTCTATGGTATAAAAAGAGACTAGTTCCTCTCAGGCAGAACTTCCCCTCTGAATAATCAAAAGTCACATCAGCAAACCTACTAGCCAATGAATTATTTTCTGATTGTCTCCAAAATTCCCCGGTAAACTCTGTCTCAAGATAGTCTCTGTTCCTCAGGCCATGCTCATTGCCTCAGCTGCCTGTGGGTGGTCCCAAGGTTTTTGAGGAAGGAACAAACACTTGTTGTAGGGGACAACCCCAAACTTTCTGCCCCACCCCAGCTGTGGTTCCAGTATTGAAAAGTTGCCTTCCCATGCTGCCGGGGACAAATGTTCAGCCAAATGGTCTTCCATCGAAGGGAAAAATGAGCCTTCAGATGTTGTGTTTGTGCTCATTCAACTACAGAAACCCAATTAAAAATTGCCTCTACGTGAATGAGAAAGAAGGAGGGATGCACTATTGTCCTAACCCCTCCCCCTCCCCATGCTTGACTCTATACTTGGATGGAGATGATGAGAAGGAAACCAACAGGTCCCAGCATGAAATAGGGCATGTTGAGCTTTCTGCCTTTATTTCTTGGTTTTTATTTTTTTTTTTTGGAGGTGGGGAGGTGAATTAAGCATGGTAATTCCACTTTTATTAAGCAGTAAGTTTGGTGCTGACCTTTCCCAAAGGAGAAATTTGTGTGCCAAAAGAAGCAAAGAGGAAACAAATAAATCTTAAAAAGATTTATCTTATGTGAAACCCTCAACCGATCATCAGTTAGGAATGTCTCTGTGTAGCCTTATTTAAGAGAATAACAATTATGCATGTTGGCACTGGAGGGAACCTTAGAGATTGTTTCATTCAACTGCCTAATTTGACAGGTGAGAGAGCTGAGGTCCACAGAAGTGAAGTGGTGTATTCCAAGTCCCACAGTAAATGAGTCTGATCCAAGTCTTTTAGAAGATGTTGAAGATAAGTTTCTTGAGAGTAAAGACTAATTATCTTCCTTGCCATTGTGTCCTCAGCACTTGGCCAGTGCCTTGTACCTAGCAGGCATTTAATCAATATGTGTTAGATTGTTACTCAAAGCCCAGTACTCTTTCTGCTCTACACCCCCCACCTCTTTTCTAAGCACAAATTAGAGAAGATTCCTTGTTTTTTTTTAATGAATTTGACAAAAATGAACAAACATGAGTAATTCCACATTCAAAGAACAGGAAAAAAGAATTGTATGTGAAAATGTGGGTCTATTATATAATATTTGGTTTTGAAAAAATCCGTATTAAATTTAATAAAGTAATACCTTCCTTGCCCTGTTTATCTATGTTCATCTTCTGAACTTCTTTTTGCTCTCTTCTGTGTATTTTTTTTAACAAATTAATTTGTTTATTTTTGGTTTTCGACATTCACTTGCATAAGTTTTAAATTTTCTCTGCCTCCCTCCCCTTCCTTTCCCCAATATGGTGTATGATCTGATACAGGCTCTACATATACATTCTTATTAAATATATGTTCACATTAGTCATGTTGTATAGAAGAATTAAAATGTATGAAAGGAACCATGAAAAAGAAAAAACAAAACAAGATAGCAAACAATATGTTTTGATAGGCATTCAGACTCCACATTTCTTTGTCTGGCTGTGGATAGTATTTTCCATCATGAGCCTTTTGGAGTTGTTTTAGGTCCTTGCATTATGTATTTTTAAAAAATGTTTCATAGCTACTTTTAATTTTCTTTTGTTTTTTTTCTTTTGACATCACTGTCATTAATTTTCACTACCTCTCATAAGCCCTTCTCTACCACCAAAAATAAATAATAAAGGCACTCTCATGTAACAAATAAGTAGAGACAAACAAAATGAATGTATGCTTTGGCAATATGTGGAAATGAATCTTCTTCTGTACCTCTAGTCCCTCACCTCTCTGACAAGAGGAGGGAAGTTTGTTCCTCATCAGTCCCTAGTGATATAATTGGTCATTACATTGACCAAAGTTCTTAAGTTTCTCAAAGTTGTTTTTCTTAACAAAATTGTTTTCTTGGTCAGCCATGGGGTCACACATCTGCAAGTCCTGCTACTAGGGATGCTGAGGTTAATGGATTAATTGAGCTTGAAAGTTCTGTGCTTTAGGAGGCTAATCTGCTCAGCTGTTATACTAAGATTGACACCAAAACTATGACCTTCCAGGTTTGGGGGACCATCAGGCTGTCTAGGAAAGGGTAACCTGGGCCAGGTCAGCAATGGGGTGCCTGCGTCTATTAGTATTGGGATCAGGCCCATGGGTGGCTGCTCTGCTTCCATCTTAGAATAGACAAAAATCCTTGATTACATGAAATTGAAAAATTCTTTTTATTTACAAAATCAATGAAGCTAGGACGAGAAGGGAAATATGGATTGAGAAAAATCTTTGCATCAAAGGTCTCTGATGAGGGGCTGATATCCAAGATACATAGAGAATGAACACATACAAAAAACCCAAGAGTCATTCTGCTATAGATAAGTGATCAAAGGATATGAATAAATAGTTCTCAAAATAAGAATTGTAAATTATGACCCATCATATGAAAAATCCCTCCAATTCATCAGTAATAAAAGAAAAATGTAAATTTAAATAACTCTGAAGTTTCACCTTACATTCAGGAGACTGGCAGAGATGATAAAAGATGGAAATAATGTTTTTGGTCCTTCAGGAAGCAGGCTTTCAATACACTGTTGTCAGAACTGTGCATTGGTCCAGAAGTTCTGGAAACTAATATGGGATTATGTAAAAAAAATGACTAAGATGTTAGTAGTTTTTAACCTAGAGATTCTCCTTCTAGGTCTTTTTCACCCAAGAAGGTCAAAGAGAAAAAGAAAGGAACCACATAAACCAAAATATTCATAATGAGAAGCAAGTGCTTATCAATTAGAGAATAAGTTTTTAAAAAGCGAGTAATACTGCACTGTATTAAATGATGAATATAAAAAAATTAAAGAACCATGGAAAGACATAGGAACTGAAGAAGAAAGCAGAATCAGGAAAACAAAATACACAACTATAACAATGCAAATAGAAAAAGCAACAAAGCAATAGTGAACACTTTGTAATTATGATTAACAAACTTTTCAAAGGAGAAGAGTTTGTAAAATGAACCTCTCTCCTTTCATTGCAGAGGTGAAAAATTCACACCAGAGATGCTAGTCGTCACAAGTTTATAATAAAAATTTGATTAAAAAATGATAACTCATAGTTTTAGATGTGAGAGTCTGAATTGGTCCTGACCAAGTAATTTCCCCCAGACCAAGATGCAATCACAGTTAATGAGGTGTTAAACTAAATGTAAATATAGATGTAAGCAGAGAAAATAAAGGGATAGCTAACAGAGAAGAGGAAGTGTTAATGTGTTAACAAGGTGTTAATACTCTACTACCCTTTTTGAAGCGTGAAGTTTTCCCCAATGGAAACAGAGGGCTAGTTCACCATTGGCTGAAAGAGTGGATTGTTTACTCCCCTGGTTGCCTTAAAAAAAAAACTAACTTGCTAAGTTCTGCAATCAGTTCAGGTCATGAACAGTTTTGTGGAGTGTGACCCCTGTGCCAATTCCAGAGGGAAGCAGGGAGGATGTAGAAAGAGATTTTCTTCTCTAACCCGTTGGTCACATCACACTAGACTTACTAGAAGGTAGGAAATGCCACATCCAACATGAAAAAGAAACACATGCTCTTCATTCAAATGCAGATACAGAGAGGGAGTTGAGTGGAACAACTGGAGGCAAGAAAAAGAAAAGGAGGACCTCTGACAGTAAAGTAGAGCACCTATTATGGATTCCATAATTAAGAGTTGTTATTGAGTTATTAATTTTTGACAGGAGAGTATCCTTTGAGCCCAGCTAAGATAATTGCCTACTAGGGATGCAGAATCCAGCATGGAAAATCTGTGAGGAAAAGAAAGGATAACAAAGCCCAGCTGTATTGAAAGTGTTAAGTTGTCTTGGCCTAGTATTGCCTATACGTGTGCCTCCCTATCAGTGTACTCTGAGTTTGTGATCACTCTTCCTATGTGTAATGTATATATTTGTAGGACAATGCACTATAAGTTTATGAGGGGAACATTTTTCATTACTCTTTATGCTATCTCATCTTAGTAAATGCATTTGTTTTTATCTAATTGTGTCTATTGGCTGAGGAAGAGGAAGTTCACTGGTGGGGGCTTGTGAGCTATAATTTTAGAAGTGACACTCATGGAGTACTCTTGTAATCTGGGAGTAGTTGCTCCTTAAGAACCCAACTGGCATACCTGTGAGTCATGATTGGATAGAAGGGGCACTATACAGAGAACCTTGTGAAGATTCGTATGAACTGATTCAGCATAAAGTGAGCACAACCAGAAGAACATTTTAAAATAAAATTGTATTGTATTTGAAAATATTTTTTAAAATCTTAGCTCAAGGACTGACCCCTGTCTACTCCTTATTTTTCAGGTGATGAAATGGAGCCCCAGAGAGTTAAAGGGGCTTGCAAAGTCACACAGACAGTAAATGTTAAAGCAATGATCCAAAGCCTCTGTATCCAAATTACTATGTCAATTCTAAAGTTGAGGATGCACAAGCTTACTCTTTTACTGTTAGTCCAACCTATTTGCAAACCTCATGGCAAGTCACTTCAGACAATTCTGTAATGAATTCTGCAACGAATCCTTCTTCTCATCCTCAAGACTCCTCCAAGAGGATCCAAAGATAAATCTGATTTCTGCATCATTTGACCCAAGAGAGGCAGGATGGTGCAGTGGCTAGTACTTTGTATTTGAAGTCAAGAGGATTTGGGATCAAATCTGATATCAGACATTGGCAGGCTGGGTAGCCCACTGAAAGTAATGGAATTTCTCTGTGCCTTAGTTTCCCCATCTGTAAAATGTGGCAGTGGAAATCAATGAGATTAGAGGACCCTTTTAGCTATTCCTTTCCAGGCTGCACTTTGGACTTTCTCTACCATGCCCTAGAAATCTCTTCATTTTGGAAGCTCACTGCAGTCCTAGGATTTGTACGCGGCAAGTACCCTCTGCAATCACAGCCTTTCCCTCTGATTGAATGACTTCTCCCAGAATTCCCAGAATCTCCATTTAAGGATGGTGCTCAGGTCTGGCCAGCCATGTATCATTCCTCTTCATGCTACACTGCAGACTTCATCTAACTCATGAGCACTTTTGCTACCTCCCCTTCTCTTTTTCAACTTACTTTTATGTATTCTTCCCCCATTAGAATGGAAAGTCCTTGAGGGTAGGGACTGTTTTTCATTCTGCTTATATGTTTGTTTCTCTTGCTTAGTGCTGTGCCTGGCGCTTAGTAAGTACCTAGCAAATGCTTGTTATTGCTCTAGCTAAAAATCTCCTATGATCCTATGACCCAATGATGTATAGCAGACATGTACCCACCTTATGGGAAGCGAGGAAGATAAGATGGATGCTCCTCTTGGAACTTGGAGCTCCCAAAAGGTCTCAGTGGAACCATTTATCATACCTAGACATTCATGTAAATAACAGAAAGGATCCCCACCATATTTTGAGTTACCAATCTTGATTTGCCAAATCTTTTGGAGGAGGAGGGAAATGGTTGGGGGTGAGTAGTGGAAGACAGGAAGTAATAATTGCCCACACAACTTGAGTCCAAGAAACTACAAATCTTAAACAAATTACATAAATTAAAAGAAAGGAAGCATTGTCCCTGGGCTCAATGGGCTAACTGAAAGGAAAAGCCAAACCCAACTGACTATCAAGACATTTTATAGAACCTGGCTTCATCAAGACCTCCCCCAAAGGGGAAAATGTACAGCTCCTTCATTCTCCAGGTATTGAAGCAAGGCCAAGAAGCAATAATTCTCTCTCTGTGAAATGTCGAAGCCCAGTTCCTTGCCCTCTACCAACCTTTGGATCTCTCCTGTTGAAATGGAGTATAGAACTGGAAGATCATAAATGTCAGTATCCTCCAGTCTAAGTACAATGTTTTGTGTCGATAGCAATGAAGTATTGGCCTTGTGTTATCTGTTAATTCCCCTGGCTGAACATTCAGCCTGGCAGACCATCAATGACCAAAGGGCTTGAGTAAGACATTACAATAAATAAAAAAGAGCAGCTGGACAAGCATGAGTCAAAGCTATCCAGAGCACAGGATACAAGACCTCTCTGTAGTAGCCAACATGGTTCCATAAAGTCTGGTAATCAGTTGTAGGAGAATTGGAGGAAATGCCAGGCCAGGGTTTCATCAATGCCATATGTTAAATCACCATGTGGTAGTCTGCAATTTGGAAACAAAGTTGGGCAGTTTCTTGGCTGAGTTGGTAGGGAAAAAAAGTTCTATACACTGAAGATGATCCGCTGCGTCCAAAGAGCAAAGAGCCACTTCATTGAATGGTCCTTGGTGATGGGTTTTCGGAGACACTGGAGAATTAGTTAACTTTGGCTTATTGGGACTTTTCCTTTTATGAAACTCCAGTACCAGTGTTCTAGGGAACACATTGCCTCCCTGATGTGACCAGAGCGGATGCAAATGCCTTCTGGCAGCAACAACTTCTGTTTTTTCTTTCCTTTTTCCTTTCCTAAAAAAAATCTGAGTTGCCAGAGCTCACAAAAGGAGAATGTGTGAGAGAGACTGGCTTATCCAAAAAATGTGGTAAAGGAGCTATAAAGTTCAGCATGGAAGAAAGAAATAAAATATTGGGGATGACAATTAAGGAAGGAGCAAATGAGTTCCAGAATTTCCCAGCTAAGTCATTGAATTAGAGCTGGTTTGGTATCTTTGAGCAGCTTGAACTGATGGACACACACTGTGCTCCATGATATCAAGACCAAACTATAGTCCTTCTGACTCTACAATTGATAGGAAATATTTTGACCAATTAAGTATTTATTCATTCTCTTTATTTTTTGTTCCATATGTAAATTAAGCTCCTTTCCTGTTGTTTACCTCCTATAGATGTTATAGAGAGCAATGAGATAGTAAGATCATAGAATCTTTGAGTTGGAAGGGACTTTGGGGTCACTATTCTGTCTGGTGTGTAAATTACTTCTTTAACATTCTGGACAAATAGCTACTCATTCACTGTTTGAACACCCCAAGGGACAGAATACTAACTAGCCTCTGAGGAAGTGAATTCCATTTTAGGCAGCTCTAATTACTGGAAAGTTCTCTTAATGATTTTGGGTCATGTATTTGGGGAAGCTAGGTGGTGTTGCAGATGGAGTATTAACATAAAGTCAGGAGGATCTGAGTTCAAATTCCTCCTTAGATACTTACAAGCTATGTGACTCTGGCAAGGCATTTTGCCTCTTGTTTTTAACTGTTCTTCAATTGTTTTCAGGTGTATCTGACTCTTTGTGGCCCCCTTTTGGGGTTTTCTTAGCAAAGATACTGGAGTGGTTTTCCATTTCCTTTTCCAGCTCATTTGACAGATGAGGAAACTGAAGTAAATAGGGTTAAATGACTACCCCAGGGTCACACAGCTAGTAAGAGTCTGAGGTCAGATTTGAACTTTGGAAGATGAGTCTTCCTGACTGCAAGCCTGTTACTCTATCACCTAGCTACCCCATTTCATCTCTATGTATCTTAATTTCCTTATCTGTAAAAATTTGAATTAGGATAGCAACTACCTCCCAGGGTTATTGTGAGAATTAAATCACACACACACACACACTATCTCTATCTCTGTCTGTCTCTCTCTGTCTCTCTCTATTCAGTGCTTTGCAAATCTTAAAGTACTATGTGAATATTAGCTGCTAGCTATTACATGAAAAACAGCTGGTTAGTTGGAGTATTTTTAAAAACTTTTAACCAATTGCTTTAATTTCACATAGACTCAGAGTTATAAAGCAAAAGATGCCGACACATATTTCTCTTAATTGAAGCCAAGCTTTCACCCAATTTTGGTACCTGACAAGCACATCTCACACTTTATCTATAGTTCAATTTATCAGGTGTGTGAACACATCAAAAACTTTTACCCCTTCATAGATGGTCTTTCTGAGCTTCTCTCCCACTCCCCAAGAATCACATGAAGTTCCGCTTTTGGTTTTCAGCTTCTCTAACCTTGGCAAAATTGGCCTTTAGATGACAGATACAGAAGCCATTACTTGACTTCCACTCTAAGCCTTTCCAACTTGCTAGTTTCTATGTACAAAGTCCTTGAGAAGCCACAGTCATCTGCATGTGGCAAAACATCATTTTAGTTGAGAGTCTTCTTATGGCACAAACGGATCATGTTCTTTTCTCCCTTTTAATATAATAGAATATATTCTCTTTTTCCTTTAATATAAAAGTGACCACTGTGAAACCTAAATTTCCCATTTTGGAAAGAGACTGATGCACCTTTGCAGACTTGGGGGTATATCTATAAGCAAAAGAGGAAGAGAAAGTGAAAAACAAGGAAATGTAAAAAAAGAGTTGATTGACCAAAGATTTCAGAGGTAAAATCTAAAAATAATACCACCCAAAATTCCAGAGTACAAGCAGAAAAAAAATCAACAGAATATCCTAAAATCATAAGGTAAAATGAGGACTAAATCCTCAAAGAGATTACAAAGATTAATTAATAAATATTATAAGACAAAAGAAAGCAATTCAATGCTTGATGATATACAGAAACCTGTGGATGCCCAAGATAGCATAGAACAACAAGGAGAAACTTCAAAATGGTTTAAAAGAGAATTTAACAACAATAAAATCAATAATAATAATAATAATAGCTAACATGTGTACAGTATTTACTATTTGCCAGGCACTGTACTTAACACTTTATTATTATTATCTCATTTGATCCTCACAACAACTCTGGGAGACAGATGCTATAATTATCACCATTTTACAGATGAAGAAACTGAGGCAAATAGGGCAAGTTAAGTTCTTCCTGTTTTCAGGTTTAGTGCCCAATCCATTGTGCCTCCTAGCTACCCATAATAGATATGTAAATCCATAATAGAATAAATTAAATCTATACATGAAGAAACTGGGGGTGAATAGAAGTCAGAATTCAGGGCTTTCAAAGAAATATATTAAAACCCAATTAGTAGAATAGAAAAAAATACTCAATGGAAAGTTTCTCTAAAGAAATGATATTAAAAATCTTAAGCGCTAAAATATTGAAGTGGAGGAAAACCAGGAAGAGGAGAAGCAAAGCAACAACAGAAGTAAAAGAATTTAAGAAAGCTAAACAAGCCAAAGTGTTTGGCCTTGAAGATAGCATATATGCAGAAATAATTTAAGGAGCACACGTTTTTCAGAAGAACATGATGAATTAAAATGAATACACAAACTTTAACACTACAATGCAGAAAATAATGTAAGATAATTTTGCAAAACTTCTAGGTAAAAGGGTGGAGAGGAGGAAAGCAAGAGTAGGAAAAACACAGAAATGGTCTTTAGAAAAGACACTGCTCACCAAACTTCAAGACACATAAGGGTTAACTTAAGAATTTTGATTTCAAGAAACAAATTCTGCAAGTGGTCAGGAGAAAAGCTTTAAATATTAAGGAAAGAAAATTAGAATAACACAAAATTATTCCACAGTGACAAGGTTTGCAGGAAGGCATGGAATAGTATATTATGAAAAAGGAAAGGAGGTCAAGCTTGAACACAAAATGACATACCCTGAAAGCATGTACCTAATCAGCAATAGGAATAGATTCAAGTTTACCAAAGAATAGACATTTCTGAAAAAAAAAAGGTGTGGGGAGATCTCAATCATTCTATCAGACAAAGCAAAAATAAAAATTCGCAATGTTGAATAGGTAATAAGGAAATTTCATTATGCTTCAAGACCATAAAAAGGACCCATAATCAATATGATACATATATGTGCCAAATTGTATAACATCTAAATCCAGAAAGGAAAAATTAACTGTGTCTTAAAAAGACTTAGATGGTAACGTAATAAGAGTTACTGGCTTTAGTATTCCTCCCTCAGAGCTGGAAATCTTTTTTTTGTTTTTTTAAATTTTTCATTTTATTTAATATATTTAGTTTTCAGCACTGATTTTCACAAGAGTTTGCATTATGAATTTTCTCCCCATTTCCACCGTCCCACCCAACTCCAAGATGGCATATATTCTGGTTGCCCCATTCCCCAGTTAGCCCTCCCTTCTGTCACCCCAATCCCCTCCCATCCCTTTTTCCCTCCCTTTCTTGTAGGGCAAGATAAATTTCTATGCCCCATTGCCTGTCTATCTTATTTCCTAGTTGCATGCAAAAACTTTTTTTTTGTTTTTGAACATCTGTTTTTAAAACTTTGAGTTCCAAATTCTCTCCCCTCTTCCCTCCCCACCCACCCTCCCTATGAAGGCAAGCAATTCAACATAGGCCACACATGTATCATTATGTAAAACCCTTCCACAATACTCATGTTGTGAAAGACTAACTATATTTTGCTCCTTCCTAACCTCTCTCCCTTTATTGAATTTTCTCCCTTGATCCTGTACCTTTTCGAAAGTGTTTGTTTTTGATTACCTCCTCCCTCTATCTGCCCTCCCTTCTATCATCCTCCCTTTTTTATCTTCTTCCTCCTTCTTTCCTGTAGGGTAAGATACCCAACTGAGTGTGTATGGTATTCCCTCCTCAGGTCAAATCCAATGAGAGCAAGATTCACTCATTCCCCCTCACCTT
>JAQQSZ010008023.1:0-13155 GCA_028646595.1 Phalanger gymnotis | reverse complement strand
AAAAAAAAAGTTTTTTGCATGCAACTAGAAAATAAGATACACAGGCAATGGGGCATAGAAATTTATCTTGCCCTACAAGAAAGGAAGGGAAAAGCGGATGGGAGGGGAGTGGGGTGACAGAAGGCGGGGCTGACTGGGAAACAGGGCAACCAGAATATATGCCATCTTGGAGTGGGGTGGGGTAGAAACGGGGAGAAAATTTGTAATTCAAACTCCTGTGAAAATCAATGCTGAAAACTAAATATATTAAATAATTAAAAAAAGAAAGGTACATCATAGTATACAGGGACCAATCAGGTCCTAGAAACTTTAGGGAAAACTTACTTAGTCTATTGCTGTGGATGGGGGGAGACATGGACCTAACTCATGTTTGAAGAAAAGGCTGGTAGATAGTCCCATCACATACCACCCCATGGTGGAAAGGTCCTAAGGAAATTCTAGAGGACCTTTCACCATTTAAACACTTTTAAGGCTTTTACTTGATAGCCCTCTTAGAAAGGGCAATATTGAGGGGGAAGAGGGAAAAATAAACAATGGCAACAAAAATATTCACCCCCATCCCCCAAAGGAGTAGCCATAATGAGAGTGAAAACAGAAAAAAGGAAGAAAAAATGTAGAAGCAAGAAGAAAAAAGCCTGAGATACCAGGTTATTCCTCTTCACTTTGGAAGAAGCATGTCTTAGATCTCAACGATCTGGCTCACGTGGTACATGATACCAAAGTTTTGCAGTTCACAGTAGGTGTCCTAATGCAAGGTGGTAATGACAAGCCAGTGTAGCACCGTAGCCAACATGTCTACTGCCCAGATGATGACACCTCTGGTCCAGTCACAGACTCCTTCTCCTGATATGAAGCAGTCACAGTGAACAGAAGCAGCTCCAGGAACATCAGAGCCACCATGTAGATAAGTCAACAATTCTTCATCCCACATCAGAGTCACCTGTAGGAAAGAAGGGAAAAGGTTGCAAGCCTCTTTCATGCAATCTCCCCTAGGATCTAACTAGATACTGAAGCTTTCCTTGTACTGCCACCCACTCAGTATTCCCTGACCCACCCACCAAGTCCTCCCCCTTCCTGGGGGGCTCATAAGGGACATTTATCAAACCTTTGCCTCTTTGGTGGTCTCTGATGAAGCTCTGGCCATTCCTTTTGCAGTGTCTGGGTAAGGACTCTCCCTCCACTTCAACTAGGGACTCAAGATTACCACTAGGTGGGCTAAAGGATCTTTTTTTTCTGTGTAAATTCAAGACCACTGTAGTGCAATGGCGCAGAGATAGTTTCACCTCCTCCATGTCATTAGAAAGCAGAGCACTCTCCCTACAATTCCCTAAGACCCTTATGGGAAAAAGTTGTGTAAAATATCGTGATGGAAGAGACCTGACAATTGAGGGGGAATTGAACCATTTTCCCAGAAGTATACCAAGCCCCTCCCCACCCCCAAAAAAGTAGCAGGGATCTTGAGCCCTGGGTGGCTCTGTGTATAGAGTAGAACAAAGGAAGACTTTAGAGGGTCAACCAGACCTGTGTCTGAAAGCAATCTGTTTCTATCAGATAGATTTTCTTCGAGGTCAGAATCAAGAAACTTCTGAACTGGAAAGCCCTCTCCTTTCCTGGGATAGGACTGTAACAACAATGTTGCTAGCAGCTACTGTGGAGGTGAAATACCAACAACAAGAACACACAGGAAGTCTGCTACCATAGTTTCTTTGATTTGCTTTTCTAAGGAAAGCAACTTTAAGGGGTTAACAATCTCACTTTAATTAAATATACATATATCATTCACTTAGTTCAGGGGAAAAAGTCAGCACCCTGAACTTCAGAGCAAATACAAACAGAAATTACAAGCAGAAATTATAAACAGAGCAAAGTAACACAAATCAGCAGACAGGCTTCTAACTTCCTGACCATAGATATTACATGCATAGTTACCAGAGAGAAAAGCACCAGTATCTGGGTTTTCAAAGCCAGGGGGCTCCAACAGCTACCCAGAGTCTCATCTGGCCAAATCACTAACGCCTTTCCAATGAGTGTGCCCCCAAAACAAAACACCAACCTCAGATCACATGTACCCTATTCAGGGCCCTAAAGGCTCAGCACCTACTTAGCAAAAAGGTGTGGGAAAGATCTTTAATCACTAGTACCACATCATATACATTGTTTCCAATCAATGGCTCTTGATTCAAACAAAGGCAAGACTCAAAGACACTCAAATGCCTTAATGCTGAGAAGCACTCCAAAACAAAAGATAACAAAAGGTCCCACTTTACCTGCCTGATTCAAACAAAGGCAAAACTCATTAAAGGCATTTGATTACCTTAGCCTTCCAAAAGAGAAAAGAGTAAAATAAAGCCCCACCCTTCTTACCATTACAAGGACTGATTTATCAGAGACATGGCCTTTGAGCAGTGGGACATGCAATCATGATAGTCAGGCACATGGATATAAAGCTGTTGTTTCAAGAGATCATTCAAACATCCAGCAATGCCAGCTACATTGGGACGATGGGCCTAATTTCAGACCTCCTTTTAGAAAAAGTAGATCCCCTGAGAAGTGATATAGGAGTGTATCAGCAAGGCAATAATCACAACATCGACAATAACTGTGAATGTGCCTGTGTAGTTCTGTATCACAATATATAAGAGACTCTCCATATAGAAGGTAGAAGAAGTAAAACATTTACTCAGACACCAAAGAACCAAATTCCAAAACCAGTAAGTCCAACCCATCCAAGTAGCAACCAAATCCCCAAACTAGTAAACTCACTTCATCATAACAGCAAGGAACTTAAGACACAATATCACAACATGGAGCCTCACCATCCCATTAGCCTTCTCCCCTGCTGGGGCCTTCCCACAAACACAAATCCTAGCTCACTCCTTGCCTGTGTCCTTCTCCCACAATTCTAACTTGCTCTGAGCATTTCCTGCTCTACCCTTCCAGTTCCATTGTTCAGCAAGCTCCTCTCACCACATATGACTTAGGCTTCCTGTGACATAAGCAGGTCACATGGGCCTAGTAATGGGTGGGAAAGATCTTCAAATTTACATTACCATTACAAGGGGACAGGAGCCATAAGGAAGAAGGATGCACTCTGTGAGAGCTTCCACCGCTTCCGATGCCATGGCAGATTTGACTGGTACTTCAATGTCATAACCTGATAGGTAACAACTAGAGTAAGGACAAACCTCTTGCCCTAAGATGGTAGAAAGGAGTCAATATAATCAATTTACTATTTGGAGGCAGGTCAGAAGACCCAGGGGCTCGTGCCATACTGGTCTTTCACAAGCGAGTTCTCTGGCACAAGAATATTTGGGCAGAAGCAGTTGCCTCACTATTAGGGGGGGATTATATGGTTCTGAGCCCATAAGAACATGGCAAAGTAACCTCTATGTCTAGATTGATAAAGGACCCACTTTTCAACCTCTGCTGTTCTCATAAGGGCATCAAGCTGCTCTTTAAGTTTAGTGGAGGGTGTATAATGTCGCTGATGGGTCTTGATATGTTCCACAAATAATTGTATGGGATGGAAGGCATCAGCAGAATGAGGCATAAAATTCTTCTATTGGTCTTGACCCCAAAGGGCAGAACCCTTAATTGCCAGTTCTATTCTTTCTAGGCTCCAGATCATTCTTCCAGTCCCAAAGCTATTGCCCAAGAATCAGTATAATGAACTTATCTGTCCTGTCCCACAGGGTGCTCTTACATGCTTAGCCATATAGCCTGAAGCTCAGCTTACTGAGATTTGCTAACACCCCCATCCCTGTTTCCAGATTAATGGCTACTGAAGTCCAGTTCTATGTCCCAATGGACAGAGCTATTGGTAAATCAAGCAAAATGGAATTCTTGAGAAGTCATGTTCTCATAAGTGGGGGCCCATAGGGGTATGGGAGAGGCAAGGTGTTGGGACTTCAGCTGGAGGCCTCAATCTCTGGTAGAGTTGCAATCTGTTTGTGAAGGGCATTAACACTCACAGGATCCAACCCTGATGATTACTGCAACCCAATACGCTGTTCAGATTTCGCCAATTGATCCATCCTCCTGCCACGTGGCAAGGAAGATCCACAGCTAAACCCTGCTGCTATCTGGATGCAGTTCCACCCAGAAAGTGGGATCTAACTGTCCCTAAGAGAAGCTGGTCATAAGGCGTGAGCAGGCCATTGGAGGGGCTGCATAAATCTAATCTATCAAACATATTCCCTTCAAGAACTGTATCCCCTCCCTAGCAAATCTCCACTGGGGAGCCACCTGCAACTGGAATCCATCTCTATGGAGCCAGGTGTGAGTAGCTCTCTATCTCAGCCATCCAAAAAGGAACACAGTGTGGTCCCTATCAAAAGGCTTTAATTGCTTTAGCTGACCCTGTAGAAAGAAGTAATCAGAGAACTCCCCAAGCCAACGAAACCATGGCAGAAAGAGTTTCTACAATGACTCCATTAGACCATGACTCCAGAAGCCACTGCTCCATTGACTCATATTAGGCCACTGTTTGGACTTGTAACCTTGAAAATTCCTTCAGGGTAAAAAGCTGGCCCACCACCTACTCCTAAAATAGAGGAAATCACACTCCAAGGTGAAAGCAGTAGGGTAATCCCAGGGTTGGTTTGCCACTGTCAGAAGTTCCTAAGTCTCTTCCTCATTGTCACTCTCATTTTCCTCTCTTATATCTCTGATTTTGCTAGTATACTGTGTAACCTCTGGGTCAGAGACCTCATTTCTTCCCCCAGATCTATGAGTTCCTGGCTGGGACTGTTGGTGTCCTTCATTTGTGTGACTGCCAGCTGCATTAGCTGTCCCTTGGTCTCCAGCCGAGATCTGAATTTTCTTTTTTTTTTCTTTCCTTTTTTACTCTCTGACTTATAATGTTGGAAGTCCAGCTTCTGTAGGATGGTCAACATCAACCAGGGTGTGCTAGACTTAATATTCTTAATGATTTCCCACACCTGGGAGAGTCATTTAGCTAACGCTGAACCAATTGCTCTGTGTCAGTGGAAGCTTCTCAATGGAAGTCCATTGAGAGGACTCCCCACCCACAACTAGGTACCACTGACAGATGCCCAGCTATCTGATCATCCCAATCTCTGAATTTACAGAGCCATTTGTACAACTCAAGCATGATGTGAGCCACAAGACTATCTCCTCTTAAATGGCAGACTAAGAAAAAGAACAAAGAGCTGCCCCACTCCCAACTCCCCAGCAAACTCTTCAAACAGAAAGTAAACTCTAATGAGCAACCATAAGGGACTAAACAAGGATACTCATGTGGGAAATTGATATGAGAAGTGTCCCTTCTGAACTCTATCATCACCCAGAGGTCATAGAAAGATGCTAATTAGACAGGGCCTAGGAGTCATTCCACTTTGTCTTAATGATTTTAAGAGAAGAATAGAAGAGGGGACTAGGAATACACTAGGAGGGGAAGAGAAAGGAAAGTCAGGAAAAGTTATCTCATAACCAGGATGCTCAAGCAGATATCCATACCAGCAAGGAGGAGGGAGTGGGGGAAGCTTCTGATACTTTCACCTCACTCTCATCTGAACTGATCAAAGAAGGGAGGAATACACATGGCTGGGAACAGAAAGACATTTCACTCAACAGGGAAATAAGAGGGAAGGGGGAGAAGAGTGAGGAGAATTGAAAAGTTTAGACTAAGAGAGGGATTAGTCCTCAGCAAAACAAACTCTAG
This sequence comes from Phalanger gymnotis, assembly GCA_028646595.1. NCBI lineage: Eukaryota > Metazoa > Chordata > Mammalia > Diprotodontia > Phalangeridae > Phalanger > Phalanger gymnotis. Next base: position 7,472 of record JAQQSZ010008023.1, on the reverse strand, counting down.
CTAAACATGTACAAATATATTTATAGTTCTTTTTTGAGGTAGCAAAAATTGGGAATGTGAGGAGGTGCCCTTAAATTGGAGAATGGCTAAACAAGTTATGGTATACAAATTTATGAATTCTATTAAGCGATAAGAAATGAAGGAGACAGTTTCAGAGAAACATGGGAAGACTTGCATGAGGTAATGCAGATTGAAGTGAACAGAGCCAGGGGAACAATTTATATAATGACAGCAATATGGTAAAGACAAACAATTTGAAAGAAATAGGCACTCCAATCAGCATGATAATCAATCAGGATTGCTGAGGACTAATGATAAGACATGATGCCCACCTTCTGGTAGAAAAGTGCACCCACTCAGAGTGGTGGATGAGACATATTGTTTTGGACATGGCCAATGCAGAAATTTGTTTTGTTTAACTATACATATTTTTAATAGAGGCTTTGTTTTTCTTGTCCTTAATAGAACAGAGGATTAGAGTGGGAGGGAGAGAAGGAAATTTTTTTCTGAGTGAAAAAAATAAAAGGCAGATTAAGAAAATCAATTTTCCTTCTTTTTATATTTTGTATTTTTTAAAATTATTTTCAGTTCTAAATTCTCTCCCTCCATCCCCTCCCCCACCCATTGAGAGTATCCATTATATACATGAAGTCATATAAAACATTTCCACATTGGCCATGTTGAGGGGGCATAAAAAGCAATAAAGAAAGAGAGAAATAATATGTTTCAATCTACACCCAGAGTCCATCAGTTCTCTCTCTGGAAGTGGATAGAATTTTTCATTATGAATGTTTTGGAATTGTCATGGATTATAGTATTCAGAGTTGTTAAGTCTTTCACAGTTAATTACTATTATAATATTATTGTTATCGTATACATTGTTTTCCTGTTTGTGTCCATTTTACTTTGTCAGTTCATATAAGTCTTCCAAGGTTTTTCTGAGACTACAACCTTCAACATTTCTTACAGCATTACAGTATTCTATTTCAATCATGTACCACAACTTGTTCAGTCATGCCCCGATTGATAGGCATCCCCTCAGTTTCCAATTCTTTGCCACCAAAGAAAGAGCCATTATAAATATTTTTGCACATATGGGTCATTTTCCTTTTATCTCTTTGGCATACATAATCTAGCATTGCTAGATTAAAGGTTATGTCATTTTATAGTCCTTTGGGCATAGTTCCAAACTGCTCACCAGAATAGAAAACCAGTTCACAGCTCCACCCACAGTGCATTGGTGTACCTAGTCTAAAAAAAACACACACACACACAAATGTTAAGGGAAGCCCTGACACTAGTACCCTGTTAATTCAGGTTTGATGTTGGGATGAAACGAGGCACTCATCCGTCCAGTTAACAAAAGAGATTTACTTAGCTATAGCATGGAAATGATAAGGAAAGAGTCAGTGCCATGTACCATTCCATTGTGCTATGTACAGGCACCCTCTCCAGCCACCTATTCAACTGTATGTTGTCCTCTTCTCTCAATTCACTTTTCTCTTTATCCTATCAAGGATCTTGCCTTTCCAAACCCTAGCCTTGTATTACACCCACCATCTGCTCTCCTCACTCCTACTCACATATTGCTAAAGGAAACTGGAGAAAATCATGAAACCATGCTGACTGGGTCCGCTGCAAGTTTATGATGTCACATAATCTTAACTGAACCCTCACTACATCCAGGGCATGTACGTGATGCTGGGTCTGGAGTGAGGAAGACTTATCTTCCTGAGCTCAAATCTGGCCTCAGATACTTACTAGCTGGGTGATCCTGGGCAAGTCACTTAACCCTGTTCACTTTAGTTTCCTGATCTATAAAATGAGCTAGAGGAGGAAATGGCAAACCCTTCCAGTATCCTTGCCAAGAAAATACCAAATGGGGTCAGGAAGAGACAGATACAACTGAAATGACTGAACAGCGACAACAATCAATTCACTCTCCCATTCGTCACTGGTTTTTCTGGACCTTTTCATCTCTGCTCAAACCTCCCACAGCTTCATTTCTCTCTTTCCTCTCAGCTGGGAACCTTGCCCCATATTTTACTGAAAAAATTGAGGCCATTTGCTGAGTTCTCTCTTTTCCTCTGCCTCCTATCCCTCATCATTCAGGTGCCTTGTGCTACTATGTCCTCTTTCGTCCATCTCCCTGAGAAAGGTGGCCCTTCTCCTTGCCAAGGCAAGGTTTGCACAAGTGATCCCATTCCATTTTGTCTTCTCCAGCAGATTGTTCTCTCTATAGTTCCCACTCTCGATAGCCCCAATATTCACTTGTTCCCTGTCTGCTTGGCTGCTTCTATACTTTAGGCAAACATGCCAGTGTCTTCCTTATCCTCAAAAAATCCTCTCACTTTTCCTTCTCCCTTCTCCTCAAAAAACCCACCCTTGTGAGTTATCACGGTATATGTCTCCTCTCTTTTGTGGCCAAACTCCTGAAGAAGGTCATCTATAGTAGGCACCTCCACTGCTCTTTAACTCTCCTCCTAACTCTTTGCAGTCTAGCTTCTTACCTCATCATTCAGCAGAAACTTCTGTCTCCAATGTTACCAATGTTCTCTTAATTGTGAAATCTATTAGTCCTTTCTCAGTCCTCATCCTCCTTGATCTCTTTGCGTTTTTTGACATTGTTGCTTGCCCTCTCCTCCTTAATACTCTCTTCTGTCTGAGTTTTCACGACTCGGCTTTCTCCCGGTTCTCCTCCTACCTGTCTGACTGCTCCTCCTCTGACCTTTTTGCTGAATCTCTATCTTCATCATCTTCCCTGACTGTGAAGGTCTGCCAAAGCTCTGTCCTGGGACCTTTTCCCTTCTGTCTTTCTACAATTTCACTTGGTAATCTCATCAGTTCCCATGGTTTCAATAATTATCTCAATGCAAAGATTTTCAGATTGTGGTATTAATGTGATCAAAGATCTTCCCTACTCATTCAATAGGCCTCAGGTGGGGCTAGGTGGGAAAGCTTGATTATATCTTTGTTTGTAAGTAGGCCTAAAGCCTCTACTAACCAGGTACTAAGCTGATTTGGGTGTGAAGCCCTCAGGGCCCTAAGGGGAGTGGCTAAGACCGAAGCCAATGGTAAGGGCATTGAGTTCTAGTTAATCGTGAATTCAGACAATCAGAGACCTGAGTTCTAGCCAATCAGATGCCGTAGGACTGTATATAAGGAGAGCCCAGAGCGAGAGAGAACCAGAATGGAAGAGGGACAGAACTGAAGGGAAGCAGAACTGAAGGGAAGCAGAGTTGAGAAACAGACATCGAGAAGACATTGAAGAGGACATCAAGGAGCAGACATTGAGAGAGCCAGCGTCGACAGAGCTGCAGAAGAGGGTGCTGAGCGGAGAGTTAGGATTTGTGAGTGATTGTTTACAGGAAGACCCTAGCAGGGGGTACGGTTATAGGATGACTTGGTTCCTCACCATGATGTGGTGTTATAATTTTAAAGCCCTTCATCACCTGTTGTCTTCTTACCTTTCTAGTCTTCTATACCTTACTCTCCTCCGTGTGCTCTGTGAACCAGTGACACTTGCCTTCTTTCTGTTCCTCACACACAACATACTCTGTTTCCCAATTCCCAACCTTTCCATTGCCTCTCTACTTTGTAGCTCCCCTGGCTTTCTTCTTAAATCTCAGCTAAAGTCTTGCCTTCTGTGAGAAGCCTTTTCCAGGCTGCCTTATTTTTAATTTTTTCCCTCTGAGACTAAGTCCAACTTATCCTGTCTATTTCTTGCTTGTACATAGTTGCTTGCATATTGTTTCCCCAATCTGACTATGAGCTCCTTGAGAGTTGGGACTGTTTCCTATTTTTTTCCTACTTTGTGCTGGCTCTGTCACTGTGCTAACTTCCCATTCCTTATTTCTTTAAAGAAAGGAGTTTGCTTTTTGCATTGGCCAAGTGTTCTTAAAAAGAAACCAGTTTCTCTTATTGTTTAATCTCTGTGTGTGTGTGTGTGTGTGTGAGAGAGAGAGAGAGAGAGAGAGAGAGAGAGAGAGAGAGAGAGAGAGAGAGAGAAAGAAAGAGAACTCACCTCTGCTGTATATATGTATCCTTGGGGAAAGATTAACAGAAGCAATAAGAGGATATAGTTACCCTGGGGATACACACAGAGAGAAGGGAACTCCCTCCCTAAATTTCTCTGAGGAGTTCCCTACTGGGGGCTCAAAGAAAAGCAAAGACATTTTTATTAAAAGCATATTATTAAACTCTCTATTAAATTTCTCCCAAAGAAGGGGAAAGATTAAACCACAAGAAATTGGACTGAAGTAGATTCCCCTGGGTCAAAAAAAAAAAAAGCTGAACATTGAGAAAGGGAAACAGAGGCTTGGTAAGGAGAAGCTTTCTCTCTGAACCCATCTGAAGCAACTGGCTTCAAGCAACTACTTCCCTTCCTCCACAGTTCCCTTTTCTGGACAGTTCCAAAGAAACCATCCCCTGAGGGGAAGAATGAAGATAGTGACTAAGGGAAAGTGATGCCTATTGGGAAAGGGAAAGAAAGAGTTAGGAAAAGGTAGGGGCCATCCCAGACAGAATAGCTAATTTTTCTATTCAACTAAATTCCATCAATTCTCAACCATTGTTGAACAGGCATTGTAGACTTCTGTAACTCCTGTTATGTCTTCAGTGCTTCTCAAAGTACATTCCAAGGATCCTCGGGATGGGGGTGGGGGGCTGAGGTTCTTTCAGGGAGTCTATAAGGTCAAAGCTATTTTGATAATAATGAGATGTTTTACTTTCTAATATAGCAAGTCTTGATAGAAATAACTCACATAAGCAAAAACTCTTTGGAGGGTCTTCAGCAATTTTTAATAGTATAAAGCAGCCCTGAGACCAAAATGTTTGAGAACCACCACTTTAGTTCAAAGAAAGAAAGCGAGCAGAGATGAGACACTTTAGCTCATTTTTTTCCTAAGGCACTTCCAAGCCCAACATCTCTACAACTCCAGACTAAGCAGCAAGCCCAACCATCCCCATCATCATACCTCCCTTGCTCTCACCCCCTTACCTCAACCCATGGAAGTCCTCGCCCTTTCTGCAAATGCTATTTCTCTGATTTTAGCCACATGGGAAGATTTTCTTCTTGAATATTCTATAGCATAGTCAGAATAAGACTCTGTCTCCAGAATTGTTTGCCTACCCCCACCTCCCCTCTGCCATGTAGACCACAAGCCCAAATTGAGTCTGCCTAGATCATATGAGTCCAGAGGCTACAGGAGTATCCAGAGAGGTCAGAACTTTCCCAATAGCCTATTGGCTTATTCAGGCAAAGGCACTCCTGGGAAACTGGAGTTCTAAAAGTCAGCTGGGTCTTTGTATCAATTTGAACTTTCTAGAAATGGTCAAATTCTCTTAGAATGCTGGATTTGAAGTTGGAGGGCATGGATTCGAATCCCCACTCTGTGTGAAATCGGGCAAATCACTTAACCTCTCTGTGCCTCACTTTCCTCCTCTGTGAAATAAAGAGGTTGGACTAAATAGGCTTCTAGTTCTAGGTCTAAGATTCTATGTCTACGGCGTGATGACGACCGATGACGGCGTGATGACGTCCAATAATGATGCTGCGAACTTCCACTTAATTCGGTTCAATAAATGTCTGCACCTCCTATGTGAAAAGTGCTGTGCCAGAACACCAGCAGCCAGCCTTAAATCTTTGTCAGGGTTGCTTGTGAGGCAATTCCTGTGTGGGAAGGGAGCTTTAGTTAAGTAACCACCAAGGGCCCATCTGGCTCAGTTATTCTGGCTTTTATGATTCAGAATCCTTAATCCTTTGATTTGGAGTAATAAACATTACTCCAAAAATAACTGGAATTCAAAAGTTATAGTTATTCGTCGGTAATGCCATGCAGCTAGATGGCACAGTGAATAGAGTTCTGGGCCTATGGTCAGAAAGACCCGAGTTCTAATCGTACCTCCACACTTACTAGCTGTGTGACTCTGGGCAAGTCACCTAACCTTCTTTTTCTCGGTTTCCTCGTCTGTAAAATGAGCTGGAGAAGGAAATGGAGAACCACTCCAGTGTCTTTGCCAGGAAAACCCCAAATAGGGTCACAAAGAGTCAGACGGGACTGAGCAACAATACTGAGTACCATTCTGGACCCTACTTAAAAAAATTCAGCTAGAGATAGACTGCTAAAGGATAGAAAAGATAATAATGTTCACTTATATACAGCACTTCTGAGCTTTCAAAGCACTTTTATGCCCATTCGTGGAATCATAAGATTTAGAATTGGAAAAGAACGTGGTGACCAACAAGTCCAAACCATCCCCTAAAATAATTCCTCCTGAAATGTGACCCAGCCTCTGCTCAGAGACTTCCCCTGAAGAGGAAGCCGTCCTCTCCTGGGGCAGCCCGTTCTACTTTGGGGCAGCTCTCGTTGTGAGGAAGTTTTTCCAGACACAAATTCCAAGCTGCTTCCTTGCAGCTTCTTGGGGCTTTGCCCCTGGTTCTGCCCTCTGGCTCCAAAAAGAACAAGATTATTCACCTTCCACATGGTAGCCCTCAAATGATCCTGCCAACAATCCTATGAAAGAGGGCACAAATTATTGTCTATATTTCGCAGATGAAAAATTTGGGCTCACAGAAATGAAGTAGATTCCCCATGGTCACAAGACTGATAAGTGGTGAGTCAGAACTTGAACCCAGGCCTCCTGACTCCCAGTGTACCACTATATCAAGATGCCTCTCAAAATGTCACACGACCCAGCAGGGGATGGCCCAACTAGATGGTTTCTCCCTTGTGTGGACTGAAGTAGTTAAAGACCATCACTTTTTTTCCTTCAGATTCCTTAAGAACTTCATATTTTACTGGAAAAAAATACAAGTCATTCTTTCTGTTGAAGTTCACTCTCTTCCCTCCCATTCTGTATCGCAAAACCTTTTGCCACCCTCCCCCATTTTCTATTCCTTTACTTTCGCGTCTAATGAAGAAGTGACCCTTATTGCCGGGGCCGACCCCTCTCCTCGTACCCTCGGTTGTATCCCAGGAAGATAATAAACCCCACAATCATCCCTTTCCTCTCCCTAATCTTCCTTCTTTCCCCGTCTAGTGGCTTTTTCCCTGATGCCTATTAACATCCCCAAGTCTCTTCTATCCTTAAAGAGTTTCACTTGACCCTACCATCCACCTCTTCAAGCTATCACCCTATGCTCTGCTTTTTCTCAGTCAACTCCCAGAAGAAGCCTTCTATACTCATTGTTTCCACTTCCTCTCCTCTTCTCAGTCTCTTGTGATCCGGCATCTGATCTCATTCAATTGAAACCGCCTTTTCCAAAGTTGCCGGTGACTCTTCAAAGGGCTAAACCCAATGTTTTGTCGTCATTTTCTCAGTCTGCTTCCTTTGCAGCCTCCCTGTAGCATCTGACGCTAGTGACTGCTCTCTTCTCTTGGACACTTCTTTTTTTGTTGTTTTCGTGACGCTGTTCTTCATTCATTAACGATGGTTGCTGCTTAGTCTCCCTTGCTGGGTTATCATCTGCG
>JAQQSZ010008022.1:0-13156 GCA_028646595.1 Phalanger gymnotis | reverse complement strand
AGGAGCAGCTAATAGCAGTTGTCCCATCTTTAATACTCTTCTTTTTTATTTCTATGACTTGTAATTCATGTTTCTGTAACTGCTTTGACCAAACTATCAGAAGCTTCTCTTGGCCGCTGCTGTCAACCAAAGTAGCTCACCAGGATGAAGGTTATAAGAGGAACATAATCTCATTTTCTCCTCAAAATTGAGGGATGAAGGAAGAGAAAATTCTGAATAGGGACTGAAGAGGGATAAAAATATTCAAGCAATATGTTATGTCTCACAAGTGAATGAGGAATCATCTGCATCAATCTGTACGAGCAGGACTCATGTCTGAATTTTGTATCTTGATTTTCATGTATTCAATTTTTCTCTAAAAATGATTATTGCAATTGACTTATATGTGATTTTGTTGGTAAAAATAAATCTATTTGCTGCCATCCTACTTTAGACAGGACTTGAAAGGATAGAATTCTTATTTCCTGAGTCTCTTTTGACTAACCAACATCTGGCCAATGGGGAGTGAGAAGTGAGTGTGTGTGTATATATACACACATATGTGTTTGTGTATTAGAAAATGCATATATGTGTATGTGTATGGATACACACATACATATGTATACACACATACATGTGTATATATGTACGTATATCTTGGTTTCTGTGTCTCTGTCTCTCTTTGTCTTTCTGTTCCTTTCTGCCTCTCTCTCTCTCTCTCTCTCTCTCTCTCTCTCTCTCTCTGTCTCTGTCTCTCTCTCCACGCAGCATGATTGTGTTCTGAACTTGGTATTAGAAAGATAAAGATTCAAATCCTATCTTTCACACTCACTACATCTGTTACTTTGGTAAGTCACTTCACTTGTGTAATGAAAAGAAAAATGGATTTGGTTAGAGGACTTGGGTTCATATCTGAACACCAATATTTACTTTCTACTTTACCTGAATTTTCCTTCCTGGGACTCATTTTTCTCATCTGCAAAATGAGATTAGACAAGATTATCTCTAAGATTTTTGCCAATTCCTATGGTGCTATGATATAAGATCCTGACCTATGACCTTCCTGAGTTTCAATTTCTTCATTTATAAATTAGAGATAGCTCCCACAGAGTTATTAAGAGGATCAGATGAGATAATGTGAAAGTGATGCAGGCATTAGAGTACTTGACCTGCAGTCCAGACAACCTAAACTCAAATCCAGCCTTAGACATGTACTAGCTGTGTGACCTTGAACACATCATTAACTGCTGTTTTCCTTAATTTTCTCAACTGTAAAAAGGAGATAACACCAGCAATTCCCTTACAGGTTGTTGTGAAGATGAAATGAGATAATATTTATAAAAACACTTAGTATAATGCCTGGCACATAGTACACAGTATATAAATCCTTATTCCCTTCCTTCTTCCCCCAATGTATTGTGAAACTTAAAATCCTATAAATATTATTATGATTATTAACATTAATGTAATTTTCTTTTCTGCCATGTGAGAAAGTATATAGATAGGGACTAGCATTTCCTCACCTGTGAGCTTCCTAAGCCAGTGGACTCACAGATCTGGTCACTGTTCCCGCCCTTATATTTTATCATGTTCCACTGGCATTTTGGTACACAAGGACGGATATTGAACATGGAGTTTGAAGACCTGGGTTGAAGCCCAAGCTTTGACACTCTCTAGCTATGTGACAATGAGCAAGTCTCTTCAGTTCTCAGACCTTCAGTTTCCTTCTATGTAGAAGTGGGAAAATTATATTTTGAACACTTACTTTACAGAGTGACAGTGGAGAAAGTGCTTTGTAAACTGTGAAGTACTATAGAAATAGAACTAGAGTTTTGTGAGCCAACTGTGAGACCCTTAAGAAAGTCACTTTATGAGAAATCAATCCTTTGTAAGATGTAGGGGGGGCCTTGAACTTGATGATCTAACCAACTTTATGACTACTTGGGTGCAAGACAGAAAGAGAATAGAATCAGGAATGTATTCAGTTGTATGTAAAACCCAGAAAAAGATTGAAAGAAAGAGAGGGAGGAGAGAGAGAGAGAGAGAGAGAGAGAGAGAGAGAGAGAGAGAGAGAGAGAGAGATTAGCGACAGGCAGTGGAAAGAAGGAAGTTGAGAAAGACTTAGACCTTTATGGAGTCATCAGTATCACTTGGAATAATAGAACAATAAAGTTGAGAGGTTCTTTTTCTTTGTGTTTGTCTTTCGTTTTCAAAGAGGACCATGGAATCAGGGAAATGATGACATGACTTGCAGTTGACTTTGATTTGAGTGAAGAAAACCAAGAAAGAAATGGTTTTGTGATGCTTAAGGAAAGATTACTATTCTTCCTCTGGTGGTATCTTGCTTCAAGTTCCAAAATATTATTGTCTGTGAAGGATGAAAGAAAGAAAGGGTAAGAATTTATAACTGGAGACTGGGTGATGGGAAGAGAGGTGTAGAAGATTGGAAGCAGATTGTATAAAATAATGATCACTAATTTTTAGCATATTCATCTCTCCACACTCTTCTATGTTGTAAAAGTGAAAAAAATATGAAAGGATCATATGCAGGGAATTCGTAATTCACAATCATGATTGTGAATGTGAATGGGATGAACTCACCCATTTAAAAGAGGAAGAACATAGAATGGTTTAGAAGGAGAGTCCAATAATATGTTGTTTACAAAGACAAACACTGGAAACTTAATTCACACAGAGTTAAAATTAGGTATTGCACCACAATCCATTTTGCTTCAGGTGAACTTAAAACTCATATGTAGCAATCGTGATCTCAGACAAATCTGTAGTACACATAGGCTTGGTTAAAAGATATGAACATGGAAAATACATTATGCTTAAATGTACTATAAGCAATGAATTTATATCAATACTTGTTATATATGTGCTGAAAGGCATAGAACTGAAATACTTAAAGGAACAGCTAAACAAGCTATGAAGAGAAACAGACAAGTCTAATTGTTGGAAATCTCAATGTACCTCTTTAAGTCCTAAACAAATCTAACCAAAAGATAGAAAAGAAAAAGCCGAGGACCTAAATAGAAACTTGTAAAAGTTAGAAAAGATAGATCTTTCAAAATTACTGAATAAGAACATAAAGGTATATCATTATATCTTAGCTGTACATGGTATCTTCAAAAAATGCTATGTACTAGGGAACAAAATCATCACAAACAAGTACAAAAATGGAAATATCAAAAACATATTTTATGAACCACTACACAATAAAAATTATACACAATAAAGGGACTTTGAAGAATTTATTAAACTAATCACAGACTAATACAATCTAAAAGAATTGGTAGGTCAAAGAATAAATCATAGAAACAAAAAAAAAGTCTTTAAAGAAAACGACAACACTGGGATAACATATCAATACTTTTGGGATATAGCCAAAGCAGTCCTGAGGGGAAATTTTATCTCTCAAACACTTTTATAAATAGCAAAAAAGAAAGAACAGATGAATGAATTGAGCATGCAACTAAAAAAAGAGGAACTTGAAAAGCAACAAATTAAACCTTTCAACTAAAGACCAAAATAGAAATTTTGAAAATCCAAGAAAATATTAAAACATTGAAAGTAAAAATTGCCAAATAAAATTAGGCACTTTTTAAACAACAGCAAAATAGATTTACAACAACAAAATAGATGCACAATTATCCAGCCTGATAAAAAAGAGAAAGAAGAAAACTTAATTGAAGGTATTAAGAACAAAAAAGGAGAAATCACAGCAAATGAAGAAGACATAAGGGAAATTCTTATAAACTATTTTGTTTAATTACATGCCAGCAAAACTGACAATTTAAGTGAAATGGATGAATACATAAAAATGTAAAATGCCCAGATTTCCAGAACAAGAAATAGACAATTTAAATAATCCAATCACTGAAAAGTAATTGAACAAGTCAACAATGAACTCCCAAATTGGGGGGAAAAAGAACTCAGTACCAGATGGCTTTACAGGGGAATTTTAGCCAACATTCAAAGAACAAAACAATAACAAACAAAATTGTTTGTACAAATAAGAAAAGAATGAATCCTACCAAATATCTCCTATGACACAAATATCATATCGATTATCTAAACCACTGAAAGATAAATCAGGCTAAGAAACCTAGAGGCCAATATTTAAATAAAATATTCACAAAGAAGCTACAGCAATAGTCAATAAAAAATAGTGTACACTACGGCTAGGACTATAAGGTTGGTTCAAGATTAGAAAAAAATATAAACATAAAAGATGTTATTAATAACAAAACAATCAAGATATCATGATTATATCAAATAAATGCTAAAAAAAAAAAGCTTTTGTCAAACTCAATACCCTGGTTGGTGAATAACAATAAAAAAATCTCAGATCAGTGGAATAGGTTAGGCACACAAGACAATGACTATAGCAATCTACACTTTGATAAACCCAGAAAGTCCAGCTTCCAAATTAAGAATACACTATTTCTACAAACTGCTGGGAAAACTGAAAAACAGTATGGCAGAAACTGGGCATAGACCAATATCTAACACCGTATACCAAAATAAAGTCAAAATGGGTTCACGATTTAGGTATAAAGGCTGATACTATAAGTGACTTGAGAGAGCAAGGAATAGTTTACCTGTCAGATTTATGGACAAGGGAAGAATTTATGACCAAACAAGACATAGAAAGTGTTACAAAATGCAAAATGGATAATTTTGATTATGTTAAATTGAAAAGTTTTTGTACAAACAAAGCTAATACAACCAAGATTACAGGGAAATGAAAAATTGGGAAAGAAGTTTTACAACTAGTGTCTCTGATAAAAGCCTCCTCTTTAAAATATATAGGGAACTGGGTCAAATTTATAGGAATACAAGTCATTCCTCAATTGACAAATGGTCAGAGAAGATGAACAGGCAGTTTTCAGAGGAAGAAATTAAAGATATCTATAGCCATGAAAAAATTCTTTAAATCCCTATTAATTAGAGAAATGCAAATCAAAACAACTCTTAAGTACCACATCTCTCCTGTCAGATTGGCTAACATGACAAAATAGGAAAGTCATAAATGCTGGAGAGGATATGGGAAAATTGGAACACTTACATGTTGGTGGAGTTGTGAACTGATCCAGCCATTCTGGAGAGCAATTTGGAACATGCCCAAAGGACTATAAAAGTGTTCATACCCTTTGACCCAGCAATACCACTTCTAGGGCTGTATCCCAAAGAGATCACACAAGTGGGAAATAGACCAGTATGTACCAAAAGATTTATAGCAGCTCTTTTTGTGGTGGCAAAGAATTGGAAATCAAGGGGATGCCCATCAATTGGGGAATGGCTGAACAAGTTGTGGTATATGAATATAATGGAATATTATTGTGCTATAAGAAATGGGGAGCAGACAGACTTCATAATAACCTGAAAAGATTTACATGATCTGATGCTAAGTAAGGGGAGAAGAACCAGGATAACATTATATATGATTACAGACATGCGGTATCTGTGATGACTAGCTTTGATAAAATTGGTTCTTCTCAGTAATACAAAGTTCAAAGACATCTCCAAAGGACTCATGAAGCTATCCACATCTAGAGAAAGAATTATGGGATCTGAATATAGATTGAAGGAAACGATTCGCTCGGTGTTTGTTTCTTCTTTCTCATGATTCATTTCATTGGTTATAATTCTTCTTTACAACCTGACTATTGTATAAATAAGTTTAATTTGAAGGTATATGTAAAACCTATATCAGATTACATACCGTCTTGGGAGGAAGGGGGGAGGAGAGTGAGGGGGAGAAAATTTGGAACTCAAAAACTTGTTGAACTTACTGTTGTAAACTATAAATAAAAATAAATTTTAAAAATCTCAAGATTCTTAATATTGTAAATATTATCTATCTAAAACTAAGAACTAGCAGTATACGTAATTGTGATAAACTAGAGGCCTTTTCAATAACATAAGGATAAAGCAGGAATGTTCATTATTTCTACTCTTTGCTATTTCTACTATTATTCAATATAATAATAAAATTCAACATAGTTATTCAACATAATATTATTCAACATAAAAATGTTGGCTATAGCAACAAGACAAAAATAAATTGAAAGAATAAATATAGGCAAAAGAAAACACAATTATTACTTTTTGCAGATGATATAAGTCTTTATGGAAAACCATAAGCAATCAACTAAAATTAATAAAAGCAGTTAGTAACCTCAGCAAAGTAACAGGATATAAAATAAACCAAGCACATATCAGCCTTCTTATACATTACACACAAAACTCAGAAGAGATGAGACACAAAAATTTCATTGAAAATAAATACGTAACAAATAAAATACTTAGAAGGCCACCTATAAAGATACACAGAAGAACTATTTGAAATCAAAGACAAAAACTTTCTTTACCAAAAAATAGGTCTAAATAACAGGAGAAATATTAATTGCTCATGGCTGGGTCATGCCAATGTAATGAAAATGTCAGGTCTATATACATTAATTTGCTTATTCAGCACCTTACCCCTGTAGAACTACTAAAGAGTTGTTTTAGAGTACTAGGGAAAGTAATAAAATTCATCTGGAGGAACAAAAGTTGGGTTTCTCAGGGAAAATAATGGTGAAAAAAATGAAAGGGAAACTGGAAGCACCAGCTCTTAAAATATGATAAAAAGCAGTAATTATCAACACTATTTAGTCTTGTTAAAAAATAGAAAAGTCATTCAGTGAAACAAATTAGATCTATAACATATGGAAGCAAATGAACAGAATAACATAGTATTTGACAAATCCAAAGATCTCAGCTACTGAGATAAGGACTCACTAGTCTACAAAAAGTGTTGTGATGCCTTGAAAACAGTGTAGTAGAAATTAAGTTAGATGAAGATCTCAGAGAAGATACCACAACAAGCTTCAAATGGATACATGATCTAAAATGTCAAATCAAACACAAGTTGGAGAAGTAATTACCTTTAACAACAATGGATGGAAGAGTTGATGTCCAGACACAGGATTGAGAGGATTAAAGAAATTAAAATGTGTAATCTTATTGCATAAATTTGAGAAGTTTTGCTAATCAAATCTAATATGGTTAAAATTAAAGGGAATAATCTTGAAAAAAAAGAAAGGAAAGAGTAACTGGGACATTTTAATGTATAGAAGAGAACAAAAGGATATTTAGAAGGAAACAGACATGTATGGCAGTTTTGAGAATAACATGTTGAATTTATCATGAGTTTCTCCATTGAATTTTAGGTTTCTTTAAAGAAGGGAGTGTTTTTTTTTAAAATAGTATTTGTATCCCCAGTGCTTAGCATAATGCCTGGCCTATCATAGGACATTAATAAATGTTTCTGATATGTTTTATCTTTGATGAAAACAATACATAATAGAGGTTGTCAATTTCATATATAATACTCATTTTCTGTTCTACTTCGTATATGGACGTGTTTTCTTTAAAATTCAGAATCATAATATTTGTTAAAATTTAAGTACATAGAAATAATATGAAGTGGTGTGAAAGGGCCTTCGAGATGCATTTCACCTCTAATTCTACGAAACAAATTATACACTGCATTGTGTTATTTAATCTTTCCATTTTTGTCTATTTCTTTTTTCTCATGAGACTCTTAAAATTTAAGGATAGAGAGGTCTTTTATGTCTTTATATTCTTTATATGACCTACTATCATGTGTTGTACACTTCTTCTTTTGTCTGTTCATACTTGTGTTTTGTACACAATAGACACTTGTGTTTCTTCCACTAATAGACACTGACAACACAGCTTGTTGACATTGTAGACAGAATGCTGGATCTGGACTCCAAGAGACCTGAGTTTATATTCTCCTTCAGACACTTACTAACTGTGTGACCCTGGACAAATCACTTAAACTTCCTCAGTCTTGGTTTTTTCAGATATAAAATAAGGCTAATAACAGCACTTTTGTCACACAGCTGTTGTCAGACTGGAAAGAGACAACACATGCAAAATGCTTTACAAATACTAAAATGCTATATAAAGTGTTTACTATTTTTGTCATTATTACTGTTACTGGCACTATTATTATTGCAGCTAGTTTGTGTCAGGGGGGATACTTGAGCCCAGGTCTTCCTAACTCCAAGGCTGGCCCTTTATCCACTATATTATGTTGTTTCCCAAGACTTAAAACATAGTAGATAGTTAAACGGTCTTTTCATAGGATCTAAGGTTTGTAGCCAGAAGTGATTTTAAAGGTCACTGAATACAAACCCTTCACTTTACAGATGAGGAGATTGACATTTGGAGAATTCAAATGACTTGTCCAGTACCAAACAGTAATTGTCTGAGGCAGAATTTACATCCAGTTTCTTCCTGACTCTAAATCTAGCATTTTTCCCCTACTCCAGGAGTTTTTAACTTTTATTAAGTCATGGGCCCCTTTGGGAGTTTAGTGAAGTATATGTACCCTTTCGCAGGAAAAAAATGCTTTTACAAATGCATAAAACAAAATCCATAGGATTACAATGGAACTAATTATATCAAAATAGTTATCAAACTGTTTTAAAAATCAAGTTCATAAATCACACTTTGTCCTATAGTATGCCTGTTGATTGAGGGATTTGATCAAAAATGGTCACCAGGGAAATGATCTGGATTCGTGATCCATGGGATTCCCTGGCCCTTATTGCAGGAAAAACTGACAAAATTTTATAAGCCCTTTAATTAAATTAAAACTGGCCTCAATTTTATCATGTTAATGGAAGAGGCTGGACAAGATGCTTTTTAAGGTCTAGCTCCAAACTCTATGATCTATGTTCTTTCTTTCACATTTCCTCTGACTTGACTATAAACCCTTCCCCTATACAATATACAACAATAAGGGGGTCATTTTTCTCTCCTGTCCCCTTATGTAGTCTTAACTCTGGCCTTGACTCTGATGTGGCAAACAGATAACTTGGTTAAATTTTTTTCCCACAATGTCCTCTTTGAATTAGAGATAAGGTACCACAACTGAATATACTTCAAAAGTCTGCCCTACAGGGTCCAATGGCTGGACTCTCTTTCTTTTGTGTTTGAAGTCTGTGTTTTTTTTTCCTCTTTTGGGTGGGGGGCAACCTTTAGATGTTTTTATAGAAACCTGAGGTGGTTTTCTTCTCTCCTTTCTCTTTTCCTTTTCTCTCACTTTTGTCTCCTCTCTTTTTTGCCCCTTCTACCATGATGCTAGTAGCCTGTGAATCGGAAAACTTTTGGGAAGAAGAAAACAAGGTGGTTTTGTGTTAGATTAAAATGAAACTGCCACAAGGCATGTGGCAGGCACTGTAAGACACTGTCTGAACTCTGGCTGCCTGTCTCTGCCCTGTAGTCTTTATAAAACAGCTTGGTTAAAGCCAAGTCACGTCAGCCCAACACCACAGGTGGTGTTTGGAGTTGGAGGCATTGACAGTAGATCTTAACTTTTGTCTTTAGTAATCATATCACCAAGGTAAATGATAGATGTAGTAGCTTCCTTGAAGAAATGGGACACATCTACCAGATGGAGAAGTTGTAGCTAAGAAATGGCTGTATCTACAATAGCATCACCTAATTTTCAATCCTATCTTTAGAAAAAATTTAATCTTGAATGTAATTCCCCCAAAATGCACTGGCACACATATTTTTACTAGTTCTTCTTTTTTATTCTTCAGGTCTAATGGAGTAAGCACTTGATTAAGAACTAAGAGAGGCTGCAAGGTGACACAGAGGATAGAGTGTTGGGCCTGAACTCAGGAGCACGAGTCTTCCTGAGTCCAGGAGTTCTTGGACACTTATTTCACACTTACAGTTCAAATTTCAGACACTTACTATCTGTGTGACCCTGGGCAAGTCATTTAACCCTTTTTGCCTCAGTTCCTCATCGGCAAAATGAGCTGCAGAAGGAAATGGCAAACTACTCCAGTATCTTTGCCAAGAAAAAGCCCAAATGGGGTCATGAAGAGTCGGCCATGAATGAAATGACTGAACAGCAATGAAGGAACTAAGAGACAGAGTTCAGAGCTATAACTTAACAATTTTTTTCATTAGTTATTATTGATATCCATATTAATAATTATTTTCATTACAAGTGATGGCCTTGACAAGATGGGGAAGAAAGGTCATATAGGGAGGGACAAAGGTTGGTTTGTGGCATAGACTCACCTGGGGTGCTTCTGAAGGATACTGTAATCACACTAGGAGGTAAAGGCAGAAAGGTGCAGGAAACACCCCAGGATACTACCTGTCAGTATCCTCTATATTCCTAGACCAAATGTAAAGTTTCAATTTTCCCACCCTAGCAATAGTCTTGGGACCATCATGAGCTGAGTGATCTGAAGACAATCACATTACCTCTCTGCTACCTTTATCTTTAAAATGAGAATAATGCAGATTTACCATATTGTTTTGAATATTGAAAAAAATTTCAGCATAGAGATGATAATTAAATCCATGGGTGCTAAAGAGGTCATCAAGTGAGTAGTATAGATTAGGGCTATCCAAAATGCAGCTCACAGTGAGATTTTTGTGGCCTCCCTAGAAGCATAGAAATTTACATAAATGCTTTAGTAAAAGAAGCCGAGCTACCACAGAGCTCTCACTAAAATGGCAAATCAAAATATATCGTTTATGGTTTCAATAAAAACCTAAGGTTGGACAGCCTTGGTATAGATAGAGAGAGAAGAGAAGAGAACCCATGATGGTCCCCTAAGGGACAGCTACAGTTAGAGGGCATGATTTGGAAGAGGATCCAGCAAAGGAGACAGGGAGCAGTCAGATAGGAAAATCAGGAGAGAGTGGTGTCCCAAAAACTTGGAGAGCAAAAATTAGAGAAAAGGTGAGAGTAACCAACAATGTCAAAGACTGCAAAGAAATCAGAGAGCAAGGATTGAGAAAAAGCCATTGGATCTGGCAACTAACAAATCATAACTAATTTTGGAGAGAGAGCAGTTTTAGTGGAATGGTTAGGTCAGAAGCTGGATTGTAAGGGGTGAAGAAGAAAGTGAGAGGAGAGAAAGTGGAGGCACCCATTTAAAGTTTGCAAAATATTTTGCATACATTATCTTTAAGGTTTGCCAAGCACTTTACACACATTATCTCATTTGACCTTCAAGATCACCCTGGAAAACTAAGTTCTGTTAGCTCTTGTCCTCATTTTCTGGGGGAGGAGGTTAAGTCTCAGAGTTTAAGTGACTTTTTTGAGGTCACATAGTCAGCATCTGAGACCAAGACATCTTAAAACCAAGGCGTCTCCAATTACCATCCCAAGACACCACATTGCCACCTATATGCAAAGCTGCATACTAGGCATAATGCATACAAAGACAAACAAAACAGGCAAGCCCTCAAGGAGTTTACATTAACAGGCTATATTCACATTCATTTCTGAATATATCTGACCTCTCCTGCCCTATCTTGATAATGTTATAGCTTGTAATAAAGATGATTATTAAAATTGATGATAATTATAATGGTTAATGCTTATATGGAGCTTCAAAGCTTGCAAAACCTTATTTGATACCACAACTCTGAAAGATAGATGCTTTTTTGAACCCATTTTGAAGATGAGAAAACTGAGGCTGAGAGAATTTAAGTAATTTATCTGGGGTCACACAGCTAAGTACATCAGATAGAATTTCAACTCAAGTGTTTCCAATTTCAATTCTAATACTTTATTAGCCACTTTAAGCTGTCCACACATAAGGTTTAAGAGAGGAGAGGTTAATGACAATTAAATTGAGAACCTTCTTTGTGTAACATAGTGTGCTTGATGCTAGTGATATATTTAAAACAAACAACTGAGATGGGTTCTGCCTTTAAGAAGTTTATAACTGCTATCTACTGAAAGTAAGCAATTAAGCTTCCACACTTAGAGAAGGGTTTACCATCCCCAGGCTGAGGGTCTCCTGGTATTACATCACTGATTATGCTTCTTAGTCATGCTGTGAGGGAGGAGCATTTTATTAGTAGTACACAGCAGAACAATTTTATCACCCTTTTCAATAAACTAATAGATGTCTTCTGATTGTAGATTTGTGGCAATTAGTACTAGATGCCATAGACCGGAGGAATTAGTGTCACTGAATCACTACATAATTTACTTGTGTCACTTAAAAAATCTTATTTTTATTGGTACCTTTTATTTTTACATCACATTCATTTCCAAATATATCCATCCACCTTCCCGTAATCATAGGTTCAACCCTTGTAACAAAGATTCAAAAAGAAAGAGGAAAAAAACTTTGGTAAAATCAGACAACATGCTGATTATGTCTGACAGTATATATACAATTTTGCACAACTATAGCTGCTTGTGCAGTTATGCTTGCAGGAACTTTACAACTCCAAAGATGGGTGGGAGGTACATTTTCTCAGTTATTTTCTTGGACCAAATTTTGTCAGTATAATTACAGGATTCTTTAAAAAAAAACTCTGTTGATATTGTTGTAATCATTGTGTATATTTATTTCCTGTTTCTGTTTGCTTCATGTTGCATCAGTTTATGTGTATTCCTCCACTTTTCTGAATTCCTTGTATTCATAATTTGTATAGTTCAATAATATTTCATTACATTAATTTATCATAATTTGTTTAGACATTCTCAATTGTGGGAGACCTACTTTTTCCCCTAGTACTTTGCTACCACAAAAAGTGTTGATATAAGTATTTTCTTGTATATTGGACCTTTCTTTCTATGTCTCACCTTCTTAGGCTATATGTCTAGTAAATGGGATCTCTGGGTCAAATGATATGGACATTTTGGTATTTTCATTTATTTATTTATTTTATTTATTTAATATATTTAGTTTTCAGCAATGATTTTCACAAGAGTTTGAATTACAATTTTTTTCCCATTTCTACCCTCCCACCCACTCCAAAATGACATATATTCTAGTTGCCCCATTCCCTAGTCAGCCCTCCCTTCTGTCACCCCACTCCCCTCCCATCCCCTTTTCCCTCACTTTCTTATAGGGCAAGATAAATTTCTATGTCCCATTGCCTGTGTATCTTATTTCCTAGTTGCATGCAAAAACTTTTTTTTGAACATCTGTTTTTAAAACTTTGAGTTCCAAATTCTGGCCCTCTTCCCTCCCCACCCACCCTCCCTAAGAAGGCAAGCAATTCAACATAGGCCACATGTGTATCATTAAGTAAAACCCTTCCACAGTACTCATGTTGTGAAAGACTAACTATGTTTTGCTCCTTCCTAACCTATCCC
>JAQQSZ010008021.1:0-13156 GCA_028646595.1 Phalanger gymnotis | reverse complement strand
GCTGAGACTTTGTTGAACTCTGGTAACTATGTATTGGGATTTGAATCAGACAAGATCTGTCTGTTGATGTTTGTAATTTGCTTGTATTTTGCTCTGAAGTTCAGGGTGCTGGCTTTTTCCCCTGAACTAAGTGAATGATATTTGTGTGCTGAATTAAAGTAAGCTTGCCAACCCCGTAACTTTGCTCTCCTTATTAAGGCATATCAAAAGAACCTGGGCTTTCTGGCTGTCTGGCAGCTTTCCGGGTGCTGGCTGTGGGTGGATCTTATACCCCCACAGAAGTTGCTAGCCACATTGTGGAAACATGTGCATATGAAAAAGCATAGAGTAGAGGAGTAAAGAAAAGGTTTCATTGGGGAGGGAAATTTTAACTTGATCTTTGAAGGACACCAAGATTTTTTTTCCCCAATAGAATAAACTCATTGAAAACAACAACTTTGTTACTTTTCTATTTTTATTGCCAAAGTAGACACTAAGTAATTGCATTTCATGCATTCATTATTTAATGGAACTAAAGGTGATAAGGTAGTACATTCCAGGTATCAAGAAAAGGCTAGGAAAAGAGTGTGAGAGATATTGTGTTGGAATTGTTAAATGTTGAATTGATTAGATAGCTATAGTTAGTGAAAATGAACAGCTGAGGATCGCTCTGAGGTTGTGAACTTGGGGAGTTGGAAGGATGGTGGTGCCCTTTAAGAAGTAAAGTTTGAGGGTAGGTTTTGAGTGAAAGGTAATTAATTCTGTTTTGAACATATTGAATTTGAGATGACTATAGGACAATAGTTTGAAATGTCCATTGGTGATATGGAACTGGATCTCAGTATTGAAACTAGGGCTGGAAATATGTAACTTGGATTTATCTCTGTAGAAATGAAAATTGATGCCATGGAAGCTGATAAGGTCACGAAGAAAGAGCCTAGAACATATCCTTGAGGTATATCTGCAGTTAAGGGGTACAATTTAGATGTTAATCCAAGCAAGGGCATTGAAAAGGAATGTTCACACACAAAAAAAGAAAGAATGGAAGGAAGGAAAGAAGGAAGGAAGGAAGGAAGGAAGGAAGGAAGGAAGGAAGGAAGGGAGGGAGGAAGGAAGGAAGGACCATGAGAAAACAGTATTAGGAAAATCTAGAGAGGAGAAAGTATTCAGGAAAGTGATGAATGTTGTAGAATGCTGCAGAGGTAAAGAATCATTATTGGGAAATGGTCATCAGATTTAGTGATTAAGAGGTCATTGTTATCACTGGAAACATTGATTTGACCTGAGTGAAGAAAATGGAAGTCAGTTTGCAAAGCCATAGAAATTAGAGGAGATGAAATGAAAGAAAAGAGAGAAGATAGCTTTTCCAAGGAGTTTGACTGTGAAAAGTAGGAGAGATATAGCATGACAACTTGAAGGAATGGTTGTGAGAATGAGGATTTTTTTTTAAGGATGAAAAATATTAAGGTATATTTGTAAGCATCAGAGAAGGAAACAGCAAAAAGGAAGAAATTACAGATTAGAGAGAAAAGGGTAGGTAGTTGTAAGTGCAGTTTGTTGAAGGTAACAGAAGGGGATACATAAAAAGTTATTGGCCTTGAGGAAGAGAAGGCCACTTCTTCATCAGAGGCTGGAAAAAAAGGAAAGAGTGGGTGGTGATAGCAGAAAAGAAGCAGTGACATTCTTTTCGCTCCCTCTTTGATTCCAGTACCTATCACAGTACCTTTGGCATATGAAAGAGGAAGGCAATAAACACAACATCAATGATAATCATGAATATGCTTATGTTGTTCTGTATCACAAAGTATGTGAGAATCTCCATAAAGAAGGTAAAAGAAATGTAACATCTATTCAGACACCAGAGAACCATATCACATAACCAAATGCTCAGCTCCCAAAATCAGTCACTCCACTTCATCATAACAGCAAGGAATCCAAAACATTCAATACAGAATATCACAATATAGAGTCTGGCCATCCCAAAACCTCTCCAACCCCCTGCTGGGGTGTTCCCCAAAAGAAATTCACAGCACAGCTAAGTCAACCTGTTCAGTTCTAACAATCATGAAGGCAGCCACTAGCAGCCACCAGCAGGCATGTTGTGTTTTTCCCTCTCTGCATTTTCTGTGACATTGCTAATTTTCCTGTCGGGAAGTTTCTCCCACCATGTAACTTAGGCTTCCAATGATGTAAGCAGGTCACATGGCCTATTAATGGATGGGAAAGATCTTCAAATCAAAATTGCTAATACATTTGGCCCCAAGATCTTTCATATCCATTGCATAGGGCAGTGGCAATTCTAGGATAACTGGTATCAATGGAACTTTACACAACAATATAACAGGGATAACACAAAATAAGTGTACAAAACAATGTCATCATTCCCCCTTTGAATCAATGGGGCTCAACAGCTTGGGGTAAGGAGTGAAGATCTCATCCTCTGCTTAAAGCTTCTTCCTGCTGAAATTAGATGTAGAGCTATCCCTGCCCCAAAAGATAAAGAGTCCTATTCAAGAGGTCAGTTCTTTAGCAAGCTGGCATCTGGAAGTCAATTGACACCAGGTACAAAGATGACATATCACAGTCATGGACAGGTGCAGAAGTGACATCTGAACATATCAGAGGGTGACATCTGACTTAAATGATCAGGCATCTGCAGGTGGATGGTACTAAGCCTGGAGGAAACAAATCTCAAAAACAAATTTAGCATACAAAAACACAAAAAGAAACAAAGAGACTATCATAGTCGCATTCACAATAGAATATACGAGTCAAGGGTACAATTTCATAATCATTTTCTCCTGGGTAGACCACTGTTACAGTATCATCTTTACCATGTGCTATAATTTTTGCAGCCTTTGGGACATTGTCTGGCTTCCATTTTACCTGGATTTTAGCTCCTAATTTTACTCTATCAGTAGAACCAAATCTTTCTTTTCCTCTGATAGTTATTTTGTAAGGAGAGTCAGTTGTCACCAGGGGTATTGTTTCACAAAGAACAATAATCAATTGAACTATTCTATCATTTTTACATAACTGTATAGGTTCTTCACCTAAATTCTAGAGTGTTATAATAATTTCTCCTTTATAACTAGAATCTTTTCACTCCAGCCAACAGATGTATTCCTTGAGCTGCTAGTCCTAGTTTACATAATATCCATCCAAAATGATTCTTAGGGATTCTCATACATATCACAGTAGAGATTTTTCTCATCTCTTTTCTATCTAACCAAAAGTTTTCTGAACAATGTGAATCATATCCTGCTGAACCAGGTATTCCTGGATACGGTGGTGGAACATCTTCCCTCACAGTCCAATACTCAACATTTTAGATCTTATGTGTTTGCTGTCTTCTAATTTGCAGATTTGGGGTCATCATTCTGGCTAGAGGTGTACTTCCTCCTAATGGTGTATTACTGAAATTACGTAAAGCAGGGAACAAATTCTCCTTCCAATATTGATATGAATTATTAGACCTTAACTTTCTTAATTGTTCTTTCAACAATTCATTCTTTTTATTTATCCAGATGCTTGTGGATAATATGAAATATGATATATCCACTCTATGTTGTTCAATACACAATATCTCTTCATCTCATTACCTTTGAAATATGACCCATTGTCACTTTGAATCTGAATTGGGGGTCTATAATATAAAGTTATAATATCTAGAGTTTTACAGGTGTTTATTTTTCTGGGTTGCATTCTTATTAAGGACAAGCCACTAGCACACCTGAGTAGGTGTTAAAACAAGTACATATAAATTTACATGCTTTGTCTTGGGGTAGTGGTCCAATATTATCTATCTGCCATATCTGGGCTGGAACATTTCCCCTTGCTATTTCTCTAGTTACTACCTGTAGAAACAGTTTGTTCCTTTTCCAATTGACAGTCTCCACCAAAGCCCAATATGCAGCTAACAACTGCTTTTCAAATGGTATATATTGTAATCCAGATGAAGGCAGTTTCCTTGACCAAAATCCTAAGGGTACATTTCAGTTTTGTCGTTTTTTCCACAAACTCCAATTCACATAGTCATCTTTTACAGTCACTTGTAATTCCCCAGGTCCACTTTTCATAGGCCATAAATCCATAGCCAATTGTATAACAGCTTTAGCTTCTTCAAAAGCTTTATTTTGTTCAAGTCCCCAATCAAATTCATATTTTTTTCCTGGTAACTTTATATAAGGGTTTCAAAATATGCTCAAGATGTGGAATATGGTGCCTACAATATCTGAACAGTCCTATGAACTTTTGGACCTCCTTCTTACTGGAGGTGTTAGATATCTGTGATTTCCTGCTGTGTAAAATCCTCTAAAACCAGCCTGAACTGAGTAATCTACTGTTGTGTGCCTCCTCCACGCTATGAGCTGCACTTCTTTTTGAGAAGCCTGCTGTGATACTGTTTCCCTGTCTCTATGATAAGTACTCTGCAACAAAGTTTCATTTCTTTGGGAGGTCTAACATTGTAACCTCCTGTCTAGATTCTCTGCCCCTGTTACCATGGTAACCAGACTGACTGTTAGGCTCAACCTTAGCAGAACTGACGTGCACTCTTGACCTCCTTGGCTCCCTCTACTTTCTAGGTGAATTTACGACAAGGCTGTTAGCTTCCTGCTGTTCTACCACCTGAGTTTCTCCATCTTGTTGTGCTATAGGCTGAATACATTCAGACGGTTCAGGAACAGTCTGAGCCTGAGCTCTCTCTTTTAATAGTCTGTCTCTGTGTTTACATACAATACGATAGGCTTGAGTAAAGTCCAGCGTCTTCTAGGGATCTCTCTTGGTATCTCCATTCCTGGCTCAACAGTAACTTCTCTGAGGCATCGCTCCAAATCTTTGGGTCCTCCACTCCATAGCTTCTGCTTCCAGTCCTCACAGAGACCAGTGCCCTTTGACCATTCCTTTGCAAGGGAGCAACAAATTACATCCTCCCATCCTGGGACAAGCATTTCTTCTTTTAAAGCTCTTCTACCTCTACATAGAGATCTTACACATTGTGATCCTGTTCATGATGCCAAATGAAACAGTAAGGCAACAAACACAACATTAATGATAATCGTGAATATGCCTATGTATTTCTGTATCACAAAGTATGTGAGAATCTCCATAAAGAAGGTAAAAGAAATGTAACATCTATTCAGACACCAGAGAACCAAATCACATAACCAAATGCTCACCTCCCAAAATCAGTCACTCCACTTCATCATAACAGCAAGGAATCCAAAGCTTTCAATACAGAATATTACAACATGGAGTCTGGCCATCCCAAAACCTCTCTGACCCCCTGCTGGGGTCTTCCCCAAAGAAATTCACAGCACAACTAAGTCAGCCTATTCAGTTCTAACAATCATGAAGGCAGCCACTAGCAGCCACCAGCAGGCATGTTGTGGTTTTCCCTCTCTGCATTTTCTGTGACATTGCTTCCTTTTCCCATCAGGAAGCTCCTCCTGCCATGTAACTTAGGCTTCCAATGATGTAAGCAGGTCACATGGCCTATTAATGGGTGGGAAGGATCTTCGAATCAAAATTGCTAATACAGCATATTAAGTCCTAAATAAATGTTTGATGAATAAATCTGTAGATGGAGCATGGAAGAACAAGTGAATAAATGAGTGGATAAGAAAAAAAAATATTAATCTTGTCACAGACTTTTAAAAAATGATGAAAGAATGAGAGACATAAAAACTTCTCACCAGAGATTTACGTTTTCTGTCAGTGAGGAAAATTGACTATTTCCAGTGTTGCCATGGCTTAAGTTTCCTTGGCAATATTTAGGTTTACCTTAAATTTTAACAGATTTTGGAGTAGGGGGATGGGGAGTGGGTGTCACATTCAAGTAATCTGATTTGCTAGCAGTTAGAAACATCCATTAGCAACAAAAATACTTCTATGACTCCACCTTGAAATAGGACTGTATAAAGGAAGAAAATAACTTTAAGAGAATGATTATTTTAGTAAGTTCAGTTTTGGTTCTAGCTGTATCTTTCTGTAGGGGAGTTCTTTCTAAGAGAAGTTTCTTTTGAGCACATAGAATACTATTCAATGATGTCTTAATAAGTTGAGCTTTATATTTTCCACAGAAAAGTTTCACTTTCCAGGAAACATGTCAAAGTGAAAGAAATGTTGAATCCATTGTAGTGTGGAACCATGTTAATAAAGACCGTTAAGACTATATTAACATTTTGTGACTGTTACCCCTGATACTTACAATAAGGATATGCTACTAGGTAGAAACAATTATAAAATTGTTAAGGGAGAAATATCTAAAGCCTGTCATATTATAATATTGAAATATATTTTCTTTTCCTTAGGCCGAATTATAAAATCATGTTGGGAAACTGGGCTGTTCAATTGAGGAAAAAAATGTCTTTCACATCATAAATGGTCAGCTTTTTCTCCAAACACAAATTCATAGGCTGCATTTTTGTTTCTTGTTACATAGTATGAGAAAGCTCACGCTGAATAATACCTTTTGGGTGGAGAGGCAGAACTGCTCCATGCCTGAATGGTAACCCTAGAGGCAGAAAGGAAAGAACTAGAAGAGCCAGATTGGATCTCCTTCTGAAAGTGTCTGTCTTCCTGTACTTATATGAGTTTTAGGAGGTTGGGAATGGCTTAATGTTTACTGTATATTCTGGCCAGATTTGAAGGAGACAGAGACAACAAGGTGAAGGGCCAAGAGGAGGTAGAACAAGACCCCCATAGGACAGACCAAACTCCTACTAAGGTTTGTTTGGATGAGAAAGTTGGAGGATGGTAGATACAAAACACAGAGAAAAAGAAGAGTAAATATCTAGGTGTGACATATTGATGGTACAGGCTAGGTGTACATTTGGTAGTACTGCAGAAATTATATGCATTTTTGGCCTCATTTCTTACATAATCTTAAATCATTGAATGGATATTGCCTCAGTCAGAATGAGACCTGGGCAAGATCTTAGCTCGAAAAGGCCAAGGTCTTCCACTGCATCTGGGGCCATCTGCTTTAACAATCCAGCTAGCAGCTTCTGTGGGGGTTCAAGATACACCCACAGCCAGCACCCAGAAAGCAGCCGGTCAGCACATGTTCTTTTGATCTGCCTTAACAAGGGGAGCAAGGTGAAGGGGTTGGCAAGCTTACTTTAATTCAGCACACAAATATCATTCACTTAGTTCAGGGGAAAAAACCAGCACCCTGAACTTCAGAGTAAAATACAAGCAAATTGCAAACATCAACAGACAGACCTTGTCTGATTCAAATACCAATACATAGTTACCAGAGTTCAACAAAGTCTCAGCATCCAGGTTTACAACCTGGAGGGCTCCTTAGCTACAGCTGCCTGGAGTCTCGTCATTAACACCATCTCAAGAGCCCTTAAACAAATTATAAACAGACAGACCCAATACAATTCACAGTTACCATCATCTGGGTTTCAAAGCTGGGGGGCAGTTTGCAGCTTGCCCAGAGTCTCAACACTCCTTCCATGAGTGTGCCCCAAAAATCAAATGCCAAGCTCTCCCCACTTATATCCAGTTTGGAGTCCTGAAGGCTTTGACCTTACCCAGGCTGGGTCTGGGAAAGTTCTCCAACCCCAGGATAACATCATATACAAATCAATGACTCCTACTTGTCTCAGTGCTGAGAAATACTCCAAGACAAAAAGATCCCACTTTATCTGCTTCGTTCAAACAAAGGCCAGAATCATTAAAGGCACTTAAGAGAAGAAAAGCAAAATGACCCACCTTAATTACTGTTACATAATAATGTTAATGTTATACCAAATAGGGGTTTGGGCCTCGGGCTTCGCACTTAGTAAGATTCAATGAAATAGCTGAATTACTCAAAGCAAACAAAAGCCAAACTCTTCAAGGGCACTTGTTGAACTAAGTGCTAAGGAGCCCATTTTGCTTCCGAACACACTCTACCCCTTGTTCTAGGATACATAATTTAATCAGCCATGTATCCTAGAACATACATTGACTCAATTACGAAGGAAACTAAAACATATCATTCACAATAAAACAGAACATATCATTCAGCGACATTCCCAAATATTGGTTTACAATTCAAATGTGACCCACCCCTAGGTCCCAACGAGATAATCTCTTCAATCAATCGTTCCCAAAATACTTGTTTTACAATTCAGATGTCCACCCCTAGATCTTTGTATCCATTACATAGGAAAGGGGTATCAATAATACCATAACAGTAAAACAATACAGCCAAGGATAATACAAAATAAGTACACAGAACAGTATCATCATTCACCCCTACTCAAAAGATTGGGGCTCAAAATCTTGGGGTAAGGGGAGAAGGTCTCATTTTCCATAGCTTCTTCTTGCTGAAATTGGACATAGAGCTGTCTCGGCCCCAAGAGTCCCATTCCAGAGGTCAGTTCTTTAGCAAGCTGGCAGGAATTCCAAGAATGCTACTGCTTAGGCAGTCACTGGAGAATGCAAGGTGCTTAAGCCTAAAGGAGACAGAACTAGCAACAAGGTTGACCAAGACAAAGAACAAAAGTGTAAGCGTTAACAATTCAAATGTCTACCCCTAGGTCAAAGCAAGTCAATCTCCCCAGCTCATAAAGTACTTCTTGAGCATATACATTGCCATTGCAGGCTTCCACGCGGCACCCAAAGTCCCAATTTCAAATAAAGACTCCAAAGTTCTTTTATGGTCTGTTCTCCCCATTATGTTCCATTCCCTAGTTCCAAGTCCCGAGGGGCTACTAGACAATAAAAGCCAATGGGGTGGGTTCCCTGGGAGGTCCAAGGCACCTCCCTCACCCCAACAAAAACAAATCCGTGTCTGCCTCCTGGATCCCAAGCAGCCCAAGCTGAAGGGACCAGAAAGGCAGACTCAGTGCCTTGCTGCAAAGCCTCCATCTCACCCCAGGGCTGAATTCCAAGCTCCTGGGTTCCAACTCCAGCTGGCCTCACCTGGCTTCTCCTGGAATCCAAGCAATTCTCCACCACTTCCATCCTCTCTCCGAAGTCCCGAAGTCAGCCCAAAGGCAGCTTAGGGCTTTCAGCTTTCCAAAGTTCCCATGCAGGCAGTCACCTGCTCTGTCTGGATCAATATTTCAGCAGCCACCATCTGCTTCCTCTTTCTCTTCACCAGCACCTCCTGCCAAATCTGTAGGAGGGCCATTCTCCAAGTCTCCAAGGCCATTCTCCAATCCTGTTTCCAAACTTCATATACAATATAATCTCAAGACATTCACCCTTTCAGCACAGTCCTCCAGGGCCAGTCTTATCAGCTTAAACCCTGGGAAGAATGGATTATCTCCTGCTCTGGGTCCCCGGGAAACCACACCCAGTACTTCCACCCACCTGTTTTCTTTCAGGACTTTGTCGCTCCTGAGGCTCCACAGAACCATAGCCACCACAAGTACAAAGAGCAGTCCAAAAACAGGGAAACATTCAACCAACCCAGTACCCCAAAACGCCACGCTTCCTGTTAAAGGCAGATCCTGACCATGACTATGCCATTTGGGATCTTGCACCCCCACAGAAGCTGCTAGCCGGATTGTTAAAACACCATCTCCAGTTGATCTGATCTTTATCTTGCCAGTGGGCCCAGATGGCTCTGAAGGTGAAAGTGAAGCTGGTGACTTTGCACAGCCCTCTCTCATTTAAATCCAAGTCACTTGCAAGTCATGGCATCACTTTTCTGATGTTATGGTCCACTTCAAGAATGAAGGACAAACAACAACATATCCATCTTTACCTAGCTTACTCCCCTGATATCTACAGAAATCTACAGAAAAGCAGACTGTAACATAACTAATCAATTAACTAATTGATTAATTACTTAATCAGTATGAGAGTATAGTACAGGGCAGCTAGGTGGTGCAGTGGATGCTCATCGTCCTGAATCCAAAGGTAGTCTCAGACACTTATTAGTTGTGTGACCCTAAGTAAGTCACTGTTCACCTCAGTTTCCCCATCTGTAAAATGAGATGGAGAAAGAAATGGCAAACAGCAAACCACTCCAATATCTCTACCAAGAAAGCTCCAAATGGAGTCATGAAGAGTTGGACAAAATTGAAAAACAGAACACTAAATTACAGATTCTAGTCACAAGGTTGGCTGCATTCAGACTACTGTCACCAGGCATGAGCAGCCTTTCCCAGAGGCTCCAGCATCCTCACTCCTTATCAAAGGGTTTTCAGTGTATGCTTCTTTACTCTAATATCCTACCACCTTAACCTCAGCAGGTTTCTTGCTATACTACTAGACCGAACTTATTTATAGATTCAGGTGGGCAATCTAGAGTAATACTCCAAAGACTTCTAAAATCTGTCATCTCTGCTCTGAGCCCTCATTTTGCTTCTAGGACACTATTTCTTTTGTTGCTAGGAGACTTACTGATTCTATCTTTGGACTTGGAATTAGTAAGACCTGAAATTGAATACTTTGAAGTCTCAGATGCTTACTAATTGTGTACCAGTACTAGTCCCTGTATTATGAAGGCAGAATTTATGATTTCAAAGAGAATTGTATATAATATATATATGTATGTATATATATGTGTGTGTGTGTGTGTGTGTGTGTGTGTGTGTGTGTGTCTGAATGGTTCAGAACTGCAAGATATAAGGAATTCTCTAAGTAGAAGGCAAAAGAATTAAAGCATTTATTCAAGCTCCAAAGTAACAGACCCACAAACCAGCGTCCCCATTTTGATATTTCAATCAAAAGCTTCCAGGCCCAATAAGTACACGTCACAAGAGTAACCAAGAGGCCACAGAAAAGCATGATGGTATTAAACCAAATCACATTCATGCCTCACCTCTCCTGTATGAAGATTACCCACTGGCCTCAAGTCCTTGCTCAGCACTCCTTGGCCCACACAGGAGTCGGCTCTGCTACCAGCAGCTTCTGTTTCGGCTTTATCTTCAGCTTTGGCTATAGCTGTCTCTGGCTCCAACAGAAATCAATCTTCAAGCTGTCTTCTCTCCTCTTATAGAGTTTTTGATGTCATTAAGTGTCATCTGAATGACCAGAGCTTATTGATTCTTGAGTTGGCCCCTCCCCTTAGGACCCTGGTTGGTTCACATTCACATAGATGAGGTTAACACCTAATAGGGCATGGCTCTGGACTTAACACTTCCCCTTAGCCAGTCCCACCTTGGGCCCCACCCCAGTCACCAATCCATACCCACATGGGTTCCACACCTAATAGGGCTTTGGGCCTGGGGCTTAGCACCTAGTAAGGCTTAATGAAATACACTGAGTTACTCAAAGAAAACAAAGTCCATTTTGCTTACCAACACACTCCACCCCTTGTTCTAGTCTACATAATTTAATCAGCCATGTATCCTAGAACATACATTGTGATCCAATTATGAAGGAAACTAAAACATATCATTCACAATATAGCAAAACATATCATTCAGTGACATTCCCAAATATTGGTTTACAATTCAAATGTGACCCACCCCTAGGTCCCAGCAAGATAATCTCTTCAGTCAATCATTCCCAAAATACTTGTTTTAGAATTCAGATGTCCACCTCTACATCTTTGTATCCATTACATAGAAAAGGGGTGTCATTAACACCAAAACAATAAAACAATATAGCAAGGATAATACAAAATAAGTACACAGAACAGTATCATCATTTATCCCCACTTGAACGATTGGGGCTCAAAATCTTGGGGTAAGGGGATGAGGTCTCATTTTCCATAGCTTCTTCTTGCTGAAATTGGACATAGAGCTGTCTCTGCCCCAAGAGTCTCATTCCAGAGGTCAGTTCTTTAGTGAGCTGGCAGGAATTCCAAGAATGCTATGTGCTTAGGCAGTCACCTGAAAGTGTAGGGTACTTAAGCCTAAAGGAGACAAAACTAGCAACAAGGTTGACCAAGACAAAGAACAAAAGAGTAAGCAAGTATGGGCTATTACACTTCAAATAAAATCATCCCCATTCTGGTTGAGACTCCAATTATTCAAGAATTTGATCCCATAGCCTAACTCAGGTAGAAAATGTTTCTTTTCCAAGGGAACACAATAAGGAAATTAAGCTAGAAGAGTCCCACCCTAGATAGAGACTAGGATTGCCCTCCAGGCCTTTTTCCCCAGATACAAACTTTCACCTGTTAATCACACAAGATCATCTTCCCTCTGAGTGGCTTGTGGCATTTATCAGAATCAGCCATACTTCTGGAGTCCATGAATCTATTATTACAGTCCTATTCATGGTAAGATATATGGTTCAGGGGTACTATTGGTAATTATTTTCCCCTGAATAGACAACTGTTACAGTATTGTCCCTCATATGGGCTATGACTTCTGCAGCCTTTGGAATATCATCTGGCTTCCATTTTACCCATACCGGTGCTCCCAATTTCATTCTATCAATGGAGCAAGACCCTTTTGCTCCTCTAGTAGTTATTTTGGGAGGAGGGGCAGTTTTCACAAAGGGTATTTTTTCACAGGGAATAATAATCACTTGAACTATCCTATCATTTCTACAAAATTGTACAGGTTTTTCACCCAAATTCTGGAGTGTAACAATTTCTCTTTGATAATTAGAATCTATCACTCCAGCCAATACATGTACTCCTTGAGCTGCTATTCCTGGTTTAGGTAGTATCTGTCCAAAATGATTCTTGGGGATTCTCATACATACCCCAGTAGGGGTTTTTCTTATCTCTTTCCTATTCAACCTAAAATTCTCTACACAATGTAAATCATATCCTGATGAACCAGGTGTTCCTGCACATGGTAGTGGGACATCTTCCCTCACAGTCCAAAATTCAATATTTCGGATCTCACATGTTTCACCTAGTAGAGGGGTTATAGGCTACTGCTTTCCAATGTCTCTTTTGTCCCAAATATTTTGCTGTCCCATCAGTAAACCAAGCATATTTCTTCTGTTCTTCATTTAGTCCATCATATCCATTATTCCATTTCACTAAGGATAGTACCATCTGTTGCTTAGATTCAAGGGGTTTTTCATTCCTCTCAGTGTCAATGTTCTCCACAGATTCACGTAGAGCAGAAACTCCACTTTTACCTGCTCTGGACCTATTCTGAATATACGACTTCCATTTGATTATGCTTGCCTCTTGCCCATGTCCAATTCTGTGAGAAGCTGGGGTACTCATTACCCAAGTCATAATTGGAATTCTAGGCCTTAATACCACTTCATGACCCAGAGTTAGTCGCTCAGTTTCTACTAAAGCCCAATATGC